>JAQFVV010000342.1:551611-700114 GCA_028023455.1 Epiperipatus broadwayi | reverse complement strand
AGAGATTGTATATATATATATATATGTAAAATAAATAAAAATATCCGTTAATTAAAAAAATAATATTGTAATTATGATTGAAATAATATTTTTAAACGGTTTATAAACAATTCAAACAATCTTTAAATCCGCAGAAGTACTTTCGGTTACTTTCAAACCTGCCTCAACTGCTATTAAATTCAAAAACTAAAAGCGGAAGCAAACGTCATCAATTCAAATTCCACGAATCTCGTATTTTAATGTTAGAAGCTTGTCGATTTATCAAATGTGTTTTATTTCTGTTTATAAAAATTGCCTCTTTAATTTTTCTTTTACTATGGTTTCTCTCTTCATGAAGAATTTTCACATTTTCAAAATTAAATTTAAATTTATGTTTACATGTTTTTTCATGATCAAAGAAAACTGAAGAAGATATTAAATCACCATTATTTTTATTTTTTACACGCTTATATAACAATTCGTGTTCCTTCAATCTTTTCTCAATGTTGCACCTAGATTCACCTATATATGATAGCATACAATCACAAAAAATTTGATATATGACATTACTTTTTTGCTTGATAGGTATGACATCCTTAGAATTATTAACTAATTTGTTAATATTGTTTGGAACGTAGAATGAAACATTAAATACATTCTTATATAAATCCTTAAAAAATTTTACTTGTGGATTTGAAATAAATGGAATAGATATCCATTTTTTATTATTAATCTTCATTTCTTTTAAATTATAATTTTTTTTAAATTGACTTAAAGTATTGTTTATTTGTTCCATTTTATAACCAACATCAAGCAATTCCTTGGCAAATATCTCAATATTTTTCAATTTATCACTTTGGTAACGACATAATTTTTCATTTCGAAACAAAAAAGATTTAAAACTTGCCATCTTATGCATCACAAGAGATAACAGTATATTAAATTATAAACTAATTATTAAGCCATTGCAAAAAAGAGGATATATAAATTTTAAATCAAAAGTACCAATGATGCATAAGATGGCAAGTTTTAAATCTTTTTTGTTTCGAAATGAAAAATTATGTCGTTACCAAAGTGATAAATTGAAAAATATTGAGATATTTGCCAAGGAATTGCTTGATGTTGGTTATAAAATGGAACAAATAAACAATACTTTAAGTCAATTTAAAAAAAATTATAATTTAAAAGAAATGAAGATTAATAATAAAAAATGGATATCTATTCCATTTATTTCAAATCCACAAGTAAAATTTTTTAAGGATTTATATAAGAATGTATTTAATGTTTCATTCTACGTTCCAAACAATATTAACAAATTAGTTAATAATTCTAAGGATGTCATACCTATCAAGCAAAAAAGTAATGTCATATATCAAATTTTTTGTGATTGTATGCTATCATATATAGGTGAATCTAGGTGCAACATTGAGAAAAGATTGAAGGAACACGAATTGTTATATAAGCGTGTAAAAAATAAAAATAATGGTGATTTAATATCTTCTTCAGTTTTCTTTGATCATGAAAAAACATGTAAACATAAATTTAAATTTAATTTTGAAAATGTGAAAATTCTTCATGAAGAGAGAAACCATAGTAAAAGAAAAATTAAAGAGGCAATTTTTATAAACAGGAATAAAACACATTTGATAAATCGACAAGCTTCTAACATTAAAATACGAGATTCGTGGAATTTGAATTGATGACGTTTGCTTCCGCTTTTAGTTTTTGAATTTAATAGCAGTTGAGGCAGGTTTGAAAGTAACCGAAAGTACTTCTGCGGATTTAAAGATTGTTTGAATTGTTTATAAACCGTTTAAAAATATTATTTCAATTATAATTACAATATTATTTTTAATTAACGGATATTTTTATTTATTTTACATATATTTAACATAATGGATTCAAGTAATTTTAGAAAACGGTGGATCGTTAAGGAATGGCGGAGACAATGTAAAAAGATTATTAAGCTGAAGTGCAAACTTCGTTTTTTCAAGGTTTGTAAAATTTTTCAGATATTCCCGAATTGTTGTAATATAAAATTGAACAGCTGTATAAATTTAATACCAAAATGTTTGGATAAATTAAAATTGATTATTTTAAATAATATTATTAAAAGTTGTAAAAAGGAACTTTTTGATATTCGTAAATATTTGAAAGCAATTGAACATTTAATCATTTTAAATGAATGGTATGCCTGGAACGAATATAAAATTATTTGTGAAAATGGATTTAAAGTAATTGAACGTAAATTATATAACAAATTTGAGAAAAAAGTTGATTTTTTATTTAATAAGCGATATCCACACGCTTATAAGGATTTAAACTTTGTTAATTTATCAAATAATAGGATACATTTAATACAGAAATACGTTTTAAGTCATGGAGCTAAATACGTTGGTGGTATTTGGAAAGATTATAATTTGGAACTAATTGCAGCTGTTCAAAATACATTTGAAATGATTCCTGGTAATGATAATTTTGCTGATGATATTATTAAGAAAATTAATTGCAATAGATTTGATACAATACCTTATGATAAATCATGGCAATTGGCTATATCGGAATTTAAACGTAAATTGAAGATTGATGATATGATTTGTTTGAAAGAGGACAAAGGTTTACGTATGTGTTTGTTGACGAAATATCAATATATTAATAAAATTAAAATGCAAATGGACAAACTTGGTTTCTTTTTGATTGAAGATTATAATATGGATGGTCAAAGAATAAAATTTATTAACAATATTTTAAAAATTGCTAAAAATAAAGTTTTAAATAATAATGTATACTACATGATATATCCTTCTTGTGCTATATGTCCTCGTATTTTTGCAAATATAAAATTACATAAAGAAGGTAATCCTTTGCGAGTAATGATAGATTTTGGTGGTTCCTTTATATATCAGTCTTCTAAATATATTGGTAAACTTTTACAAGACTTTTTAGGATTTGGAGAAAATACTATTGCTTCATCATTTGACTTTGTAAATAGTATTAAAAATTTAATTATTGATGAAAATGATATTATTGCTTCATTGGATGTTACAGAAATGTATGGATCTATTGATAGAATGAATTCCATAAAAATAATTGAACATGCATTAAAAAATAAAAATATTTGTAAATATATGATAAAATTTATCATTGACTCTTTAAAATTTTTTAATGATAACATTGTTGCATCTTTTGAAGGTCAATATTATAAAATGACCAAAGGTTGGCCTATGGGATTGCCTGTAGTTGCACAAGTTTGCAATTTCGTTTTATCTACATATGAGAGTAATATTTTAAATATGTGTATTTTTGGAGATATTAAAATTTACAAAAGATATGTGGATGATGTTTTTGTCTGTGGAAACATTAATAGTATAAATTTGCTTATAGAGGAATTAAATAAATTGAATGGCTTGAAATGGACTATTGAAAAAGAACAGGATTATAAGATTAACTATTTAGATTTAATGATCACAAGAGATAACAGTATATTAAATTATAAACTAATAATTAAGCCATTGCAAAAAAGAGGATATATAAATTTTAAATCAAAAGTACCAATGATGCATAAGATGGCAAGTTTTAAATCTTTTTTGTTTCGAAATGAAAAATTATGTCGTTACCAAAGTGATAAATTGAAAAATATTGAGATATTTGCCAAGGAATTGCTTGATGTTGGTTATAAAATGGAACAAATAAACAATACTTTAAGTCAATTTAAAAAAAATTATAATTTAAAAGAAATGAAGATTAATAATAAAAAATGGATATCTATTCCATTTATTTCAAATCCACAAGTAAAATTTTTTAAGGATTTATATAAGAATGTATTTAATGTTTCATTCTACGTTCCAAACAATATTAACAAATTAGTTAATAATTCTAAGGATGTCATACCTATCAAGCAAAAAAGTAATGTCATATATCAAATTTTTTGTGATTGTATGCTATCATATATAGGTGAATCTAGGTGCAACATTGAGAAAAGATTGAAGGAACACGAATTGTTATATAAGCGTGTAAAAAATAAAAATAATGGTGATTTAATATCTTCTTCAGTTTTCTTTGATCATGAAAAAACATGTAAACATAAATTTAAATTTAATTTTGAAAATGTGAAAATTCTTCATGAAGAGAGAAACCATAGTAAAAGAAAAATTAAAGAGGCAATTTTTATAAACAGAAATAAAACACATTTGATAAATCGACAAGCTTCTAACATTAAAATATGAGATTCGTGGAATTTGAATTGATGACGTTTGCTTCCGCTTTTAGTTTTTGAATTTAATAGCAGTTGAGGCAGGTTTGAAAGTAACCGAAAGTACTTCTGCGGATTTAAAGATTGTTTGAATTGTTTATAAACCGTTTAAAAGTATATATATATATATATATATATATATATATATATATATATATATATATATATATATATATATATATATATATATATATATATATATATATATATATATATATATATATATAAATTTTAAAAAGGAATTAGTTGTGTTTAAGTTGTGATTGTAATAGGAAAGGGGAGTGAGAGAAGGTAAAAAAAAGAAAATTTTGGTTATGGATATATTTTGTAATTTTTATTTATTTATTTTTTTTTGGAATATGTGATATTTATTGTATATATATATATAGTGTGCCTTGAAAAAGACTATAAAAAATAGTTGAAACATCTTATTTCTTTTTCATGATTATAGTCATAATAAATCAAGTTTTAAAAAGAAGGAGTTAGTTTGTTTTATTTCTATATTATGAAATGTTGATTTATGTTGTATGTGAAAATGCTTTAATAGTTTTTTTTATTTATAATGGCAGTTAACAAGTATAAACATATGTAGTAATATAATTATGTTTACTTACTTATACATTTGTTGAGCTTGACTCTAAAAAATTGGCAAAAATAGCTTTAATGGAGATAAGAGTTTTTTTAATCATTAGTCACTTAGACTGTTGACAAACAGATAGGTAATTCAAAGCTTATTTTTTGAAATGATCGTATTTCTATAATCTGTCTAACCATTCTCTAATCATTATATATATATATATATATATATATATATATATATATATATATATATATATATATATATATATATATATATATATATATATATATATATATATATATATATATATATATATATATATATATATATATAAAAAAATATGTTTAAAATTATAAAGATGAAAATATATGTTATATGCAATAGTTGAATATGTGTTTGCTTAATTTTTTATATTTTTTTAAATAAAAATATGTTTTAGGATATAAAATGTTATTTATCCCTATAGAAATTGATGCACACACATTATCCTACATGATATAAATATTGAGCACATGCCACTAAAAGGAAGGGAGGGGGGAATTTTAGTATTATTAATGTTATTATTTAAAATGTAAGCAGTTTATCATTACTAATCATGTAATTCTTACATGTGTTTTATAAATGATTAATCATTAATAAATGTACATTTGTTTTAGTAAAAGAGGTGTATATCTTTATTAAGAGTTATTCATTGTCTTATTAATTATGACCTTTCATCTAACTGATAAATATCAATCATTAAGTCATAATTTAAATATATGATATTTTTGGGAAATCATTACAGGTTTATAAAAGATAAAATTTTAATGATGTGAATTAGTTCTAAAGATGTGGCTGGAAGTGTCATCATCATTATACTACTATTAATATATAAACTAAATAAGTATATTTAATGGCCATATAAATAATGCTTTTCATTGTACTTATTATTTGTGAGCCATCTTTAGAGATAATGATTACCATCATGCATAAACTAAGTTGGTAACACCTCTGAAAATATTAAGTATGAATTGATGAAATGAAAATGTTATAATATTATTTGCACAACTAAAGTATAAGGATGCCATTTTCCCTTCATACGATTGCATGTGTTATAAATACTGTATCAATTTGGTTTGAAAAAGATACATATATAGATAAGTATATGATATAATTTTATCTAGGTTTAGACAGCCTAGTGGAATCCCGATAAAATACCCACATTTAAGTAAAACTCAATAAAAGAGGAACAAGAGTTTGATTTCCTCTTTTTTTAGCTTGATGATATTTAATATTTAATTTATTGATATTTTTAATTAGTTACAAATAGGGGCATCATGTGACTACATGTTGAATGATGTTATATATATATATATATATATATATATATATATATATATATATATATATATATGGAAACAGAAAAATGTGTTTGACATGAAAAGTCAACTTTATTGAGGCAGTTATTTTACTAACATTTTTTCTTTTTTTTTAACAAAATAGACATTTTTTGAATCAGAGTCTCAACAAATACTATTTTTTTTATTTATTTACCATTTAAAAAAAAATAAAGAAGCAAACAGAAGATTTTTATACCAGCTGAATGATCAGATAAGTTTAAAATAATTTATAAATTAAAAAAAAAAGGATTATGACTTTTTTTTACAAAATTAAAAAATAAATTATAAATATTTTTTTCAGTTAAAAAATTTAATGACAGGAATATTTTATATAGAAAGTATTACAAATAATAAATAACTATATATATATATATATATATATATATATATATATATATATATATATATATATATATATATATATATATATATATATATATATATATATATATATATATATATATATATATATATATATGTCAACAGATGGTGTTCTACCAAAAACACTGTCAAGCATATTTCGTTTACATAAACGTCAGAGAATGCATTCACTATCTCTAACTTTAATTCCACTTTCAGATCATGATTTCAAGCTATTTGCTATCATCAGTGAAAAACAGGAATAAGAACTAGATCTAAACACAAACTCTGAGCATTTATGAAACAATTTCTATTCAGCTTGCAAGCGTGAATTTTTTAGACACGTTAATGTCTTCGAAATCAGCATAGCAAGCCAGATAGCTACATGGGTCTGATATCAGTTCAGCATCACCACATAGTAGAAGCCTCTGCAATATATATCATTGCAAGAAAGACCTCAAAGGTACATTTATGAAAAACAGAATCAAGTTAAAAACTTGTTAACGCTTGTATTTATGTCAACAGATGGCGTTCTACCAAAAACACCATCAAGCGTATTTCATTTACATAAATGTCAGAGAATGCATTTACTATCTCTAAATTTAATTCCACTTTCAGATCATGATTTCAAGCTATTTGCTATCGTCAGTAAAAGACAGGAATAAGAACTAGATCTAAACACAAACTCTGAGCGTTTATGAAACAATTTCTATTCAGCTTGCAAGCGTGAATTTTTTAGACACATTAATGTCTTCGAACTCAGCATAGCAAGCAAGATAGCTACATGGGTCTGATATCAGTTCAGCATTACCACATAGTAGAAGCCTCTGCAATATATATCAATGCAAGAAAGACCTCAAAGGTACATTTATGAAAAACAAAATCAAGTTAAAAACTTGTTAATGCTTGTATTTATGTCAACAGATGGCGTTCTACCAAAAACACCATCAAGCGTATTTCGTTTACATAAATGTCAGAGAATTCATTCACTATCTCTAACTTTAATTCCACTTTCAGATCATGATTTCAAGCTATTTGCTATCATCAGTGAAAGACAGGAATAAGAACTAGATCTAAACACAAACTCTGAGTGTTTATGAAACAATTTCGATTCCGCTTGCAAGCGCAAATTTTTTAGACACGTTAATGTCTTCAAACTCAGCATAGCAAGCCAGATACCTACATGGGTCTGATATCAGTTCAGCATCACCACATAGTAGAAGCCATCTGTTGACATAAATACAAGCGTTAACAAGTTTTTAACTTCATTTTGTTTTTCATAAATGTACCTTTGAGGTCTTTCTTGCAATGATATATATTGCAGAGGCTTCTACTATGTGGTGATTCTGAACTGATATCAGACCCATGTAGCTATCTGGCTTGCCATGCTGAGTTCGAAGACATTAACGTGTCTAAAAAATTCACGCTTGCAAGCTGAATAGAAATTGTTTCATAAACGCTCAGAGTTTGTGTTTAGATCTAGTTCTTATTCCTGTCTTTTAATGACGATAGCAAATAGCTTGAAATCATGATCTGAAAGTGGAATTAAAGTTAGAGATAGTGAATGCATTCTCTGACATTTATGTAAACGAAATACGCTTGACGGTGTTTTTGGTAGAACGCCATCTGTTGACATAAATACAAGCGTTAACAAGTTTTTAACTTGATTTTGTTTTTCATATATATTGTACCCTTACTTCTCGATATATAATATAGTATGAAATACGTCTAGCTCAATTGAATTATTATGTTTAATTAAAATTTGTATATCTATCTTTAATATACTTTTATACTATCATATTCTAATTAAATTTATTATCAATTATCAAAATCAATATACTTCTTAATTATGTATTAATTAAATAAGTATCTATTAAAATCATGAGACTGTGAAGTAAAGTTACAAAGCAATAAGTAGATTTACATTGAGTCAATATCTCCCAAGACATTGTCTCAATGGCATAAGAATACTATAACCTCCTTATTAACTTAATACTACATCTACAGCATTCTTATGGCTTTTAAAATAAAATAAATTATCTTTAATAATCATAAAAATAAATCTTAACTTTTAATTTTAAAATATAATTAAATAATCTCAGGTTCTTCTAATTATCTTAAAGTAATGATAACTCATGTAAATAAGTATGATAAGGGATTTTATATTAAACCTAAATACACCTAACTTATTCTAATAATAATAATACTCAATACTAATCTTAGGGTATAATTTAATCCTATCTATTTCTGTTATACCATCAATCATCAAATAAATAATAATATATATATCTTTTATTTTCATATAGTATCTTAATTTTAGAATAGATCAAAATCGTATAACTTAATAATATGTGGCAACAAATAATAATGTTGTTCTCTTATATCGTGTTATAATTACCTTATGACCATAATAATATTATATGTTAATGTCAATCAATTCTCATAAAATGATAATCAGGAAAATATTGTATTTATTTCTAAATAATATTAATAAATTCACATTGTGCAAATATTATGTTTATTCAAATTATCTGCTGTCAAATGCTGTGGTGCAAAATAATGAACTCGACACACTTTTAAAAAACAAATTAAACAAATTTATTTACATTAACTTTAATTAAGAATCTATTTACAATATTTACAGTTCAAAATTAGAAAACAAAGAAAATAAAAAATATAAGAAAATAATAATACAAAATGTTTACACTGTTATTAATTTATACTCTTAATAAATAATTTACATTCTTTTAAAATGCTATACTAATAACATTGAAGTATGTTTTCGAACCTACATTTTAAATACATATCAGTAAGCTTCAATTATTACAAATAAATTTATATAAATACTGTTTATGTAGCATATGTAAACAATTAAACTTTAATAATTAAATTGCTACATCAATTAAGTATTATTGTTATTCATTCCATAATGTACTAGTATGTGTTCACTTTACTACTAGTACTACTTTAAAATTATAATATAGAAATTAACGTATCTTTGTAATGTAATAACAAATAATTGATTATAACTTTATATTTCACTTAATGCAATTCATGCTACATGTTTTATCAAATATGCATTACATACATGTATTGTTAAAATAATAATATTATTTAAATCATTCATTAATTTCAAATTCATAAAGTATTATATTAGATAAATTTTATGATTCTTTTCTATGTAAAATTATTACTTTACTTTATGTGTTATTCTACTCCTTCCTAATAAATTTCTATCTACAAAACATTCTTTAAACTTATTTTCAAAATTTCCGGAAAAACAATCTTCAACTTTAAATAATACTAATTATCCAAACTATTTATACTTTATCATCTATATTCGGTAAACCTTCAATCCAAATATAAACTTCTCCATAAAACTTAACGTAATTTATCCAATAAACAAAAATAAAATACAGATTTTTAAATCTCTTCCTAATTCACAATAAAATAACTACCTATGAATAATAAATATAATTCTAATACTATAACATAAAAAAAAAATATATCAAAATTTATTTACGAAAGAATCATATAATTATTTCTAAGCTTCTTATATAATGTTACGTCAGATTTATATCATAAATTCAAATTATGCATATTTAAATAAAACTGTCACTACCAATATAATGTGTGTGTATTTTTAAAGTATTTATACATTCATTCAAAACAACATAATATTTGGTTGATCTAAAGAAAACATTTTAAATCCATCAAAATTATTATTATTACAATTTTTACCATCAATAATGATTTAATGTACAGTCCATCTTCCAATACTCTTTGGAATTACAGCTTCATAAAATAATTCACATTTACACTCACAATCATTCTTTAACATATTATGTGTTGTACTAAATATAAAATAAACTTATGCAATTAATCATTATATTATTTTTAGTTATTATTTAAAGAAATGTACCTATCTTATTTTTAATAAATTAATAATATTTAAATTTTATATTAGATAAATAAAACAGAATTCATATTACGTAACTCCAGCGATGTCTTCTTTTCACCATAATAGTTCTTTAATCCTAGGTACACATTCACTAAAACACCATTTCCGTTTTCCGATTCATCACATGTTTTTTTAAAAGTTTATGAAAAATGAAAAAAAATGTTCTTTTAAAATAAAATAAAATTAATCAGTTCTTCCATAAAAATATAATAAATTAAAATAGTTTATCTGATCTGGATTCAGTTCTTTAAAAATATTATCTAAAGTTATTATCTTAAATTAGTCTATAGTTTATAAAAATTTATATTTAATTATTTTAAATTGACTTGGACATCCATGTATTACTTGCGCATTCCTTAACAAAATATCCAAGTAAGAATAAGTTTCTTCATCTAAAACAACCAGCGTTTAGATTATTTCAATATAATAATTTTTATTATATTAAGACTTTTAGCTAATTATATTTTCAATTTATTTGCCTTTCAAAATTGTCAACATTCAGTCTTTTAAACATAAAGACTTAGCAAGGCAAGTATTTATAAAAACTACTTTTATTCCTAATATCTTTCCTTAAGATATATATTTAAATTTATATCTTACAAAATACTTTCTTTATAAAGAAGTATTTTATTCTTTAAGATATCTATTTTCTAATAGTCTATAGCAATTAGCTTTTAAAATTATACACTATCCAAAATATTACTTTTCTCCATCTCGTAATTTTCCGAACTAATCCAGCGTTTGTCATATTTCTAGGGTAAAGTTTCCAATATATTTTCATTATATATGATGTTCCCATGACTATTTGCTTGTAAATTGAGCTTAATAGAGACGAATGATAGGGAAAAATTAACTTAACACTGCATACTTATCATTTAAAACTTTTATAAATTATTTACAAGACACTTTTATAATTTTGAAAAATGATTCTAAAAAGCGTCTATAAAATTTACGTAGCTATTTTTAATAACACAATTAACTTGAAAAATCAATCACAAAGTCCTCTCCTAACAATTGAACTGAGCTTTTATACCGGAAGAAACTTCCCATTTGATTGGTACATTTAAACAATCAACTTGCTGGCTTATTTACATATTTACCAACAACACAAAATTTAAAAATAAATAATGACTTATTTAACATTTAATATTTATTACATTATCAAATTTTAAAATAATCTTTATCATTTATTTAAATCCATTAAACATTTTTTAAAAATATTCTTACTGACTTGATTTTAATTTTAACTTTTATAAGATGATTTAAAATACACTAAGTCTTTTTATACGTTATATTTTTAAAGCAATATTTTTTTAAAATCAAATTTAATATTCCACATTAATATCTTTATTTTTATCTCGTGATAACTCACGTATTATTTATAAATTTTATAACATGATTTTAAAAATAGTTTTGCAACTTTACGAAACATCTTCCAAGCATGTGTGTGCGTATTTAACTAACATCTGTTTTTTACAACAAAAGAAACGCTTCTCATAATCTAAAAATAACTAACAATTGCATTTTTTTTTAAAATAAATATTTTTTTAAAATAAATAAGATATTATACTAAATTTTAAAATAATTATTTGATATCATTAAAATCAAATATTAATCTTCTATTTAAGTATTTATAATAATTAAAATATTTATATTCTTTTATAACATTATTTGATCAACAAGAAACATATGCATTTAATTTTAACTTGTCTTTTTAAATACTTTAGCTTTAAATATTTATTTATTAAATCTATTAATGCAGTATTGATTATGGCCATTTTTCCAACTATATATTATAATCATCATCATTTAAAATGTCTCTCTCAATATCAGCACAATTTTACATATTAAATACTCATAGATTGCTTTAATTAAACCTTTTGAAATATTACCATAAGCAACATTAACATCACATATTCAAATATATCTTAAATTTAAAATTTTTAATAGATTAGCACCAAAATTAGATGGTGACCCATACAAAAGGGCACAATATATATATATATATATATATTTATATAATATAAATGTGAACCATATATATATATATATATAGAGAGAGAGAGATAGATAGATATAGATATATGAAACTTGACTTGGTTTCAAAAGGTGCTGAAGTCGATATTAGCTTAACTTCTTATTTCTAGTTTTCTATTTTTTATTTTTTTTAAAAAATTAATGATAAAAATAGAAGTTAGTTAGTTAATGAATAGTATAGGATGATATTGTGTAATATCATAATAATTATCAGGTATTTATAGTATTAAGGGTAAATATTTCAATAATTATATATTTCAATAGTAACATGTAGTAATTAGTTTAATGAGAGATATAGAATTAGCAAGTTTACTTGCATAAAATATCAGGGATAGTTGTAAATTGATAAATAATATTAAATGTATTTTAAAGTAGCTATTGTTTAATTCATTTAGTGTCTAAATTATAACAAACATATATTGAAATAAATAATATTAAATTAGTTTTAAAAATAATCCGTAAATTTTATTTAAAGCAATGTAATAATGTTTAAAAGGTTTGATTTAGACTGACAATTGAATTATAAAATTATTTTGAATTTAGTGTTCATTAGTATTTTATTTTTTGTAGCTCATTCGTGTGTGGAAATATGAATGCATGTAGGAAAACACAAGTGACTATAGTGATAAATAATAATTCAATTGTAATATTGATTAAAAATAAATAAATGAATGAAATTTAAAACTAAATGTTTAAAAGTTTTGATAAATAATACTAGTGGTAATTCTTATATTTGTTTCATTTAAATTTTATTTTAAAGGGAAACATAAAATAATTAACTTGTTTAGAGTGATTTTAGATAATTAAATCAATTTATATCAGCAGCAATTTCAGCTGATCTGACAGAAGTCTGATATCAAACTTGGTTGGTTTTAAAAAGGGGTTTGATGAGTGGGTGGAGTAATGAAATTATAAGATACAAATATGTGTTGAAAAATACTTGTGTTCTTAAGTGGCTAATTATAAATTTGTCTTTAAAATAAAAAAAAAAATGTATTTTTTTTTTAAAGTTAATATATTTAGATAAAATATTTTAAATTGTTTACAATGTGAAAAACGACTGAATTTACATGTAGTATTTTCTGATATCGACTCTCAAACAAAATTTTGAAACCATAGTAAAAAAATGTTTATAAGAAGTTATATGTCTCTAATTTTATATATGTACTGCATGTCTTTTATCTGTTGGAAAATTAAATTAAAATTGAAATTATTAACATTTACATGGCTACATTACTTGTTTGTACTGAATTGTTTTATTAGCTGGAGGAAACTCATTATTATTTAATTAAATAAAACATAAACCATGAGAACTGAAAGACATTATAGCGAACTATATTATGCTTTAAAAATGCTGCAATCTCCTTGTATAAGAATTTATTTAAAGCTGTCATTAATATGAATTTTTTTCCCTGAAACTTTATGTTGACTTTAAAATATTTTAATGTTTTAAATAATGCTTATTTCTAAAATAAATTTACAAGAAAGAAATGTACTGTGTTGTGATATTTCATTGAAAACAAGGGAAATATTATGACCAAAAATTAACATACATTACATACTCATTAGGAGTTAAAATTTTTGATCAGTAAATAAAATTTTAGTCCTATGTAGGGGGGTGGATTATGAGGGTAGCTTAAATCATAACCACTCAAACCTTAGCTATCTGAAATTTTGGATTTTTTTTTTCATTATGATATTAATATAAAGTGAATAATAAATTTTTCTAGAACACTCTTAAAAATATAAATGTATAAGTAGTTATGATAGTGTATTAATTGTATATTAAATAGTGGGAGTGATAGGTCATCAACCATAAAATCATATATATATATATATATATATATTGGTAAACATCATATAAATTAATATATATATATATATATGTTGACAATTGTTTTGTGTTGAAGATAATATATATATATATATATATATATATATATATATATGTTGACAATTGTTTTGTGTTGAAGATAATATATATATATATATATATATATATATATATATATATATATATATATATATATATATATATATATATATATATATGTTGACAATTGTTTTGTGTTGAAGATAATAAATATATATATATATATATATATATATATATATATATATATATGTTGACAATTGTTTTGTGTTGAAGATAATATATATATATATATATATATATATATATATATATATATATATATATATATATATATATATATATATATATATATATATATATATATGTTGACAATTGTTTTGTGTTGAAGATAATAAATATATATATATGTTGACAATTGTTTTGTGTTGAAGATAATAAATATAGACAATGACTTAAATGATCAAAAAAAAAAAACAGTTGTAGGTATGGAAATAAAAGTCAAGTATTGTACTAGCTAACCAAATGTAAGAAAAGGATGATATTATTAATATTATATATTTTTTAATGAATCAATAATCATAATATTTTTATATTGCAATAATTAGCACGTGCTGTGAATAAACAATGGAAATGACACCAGGTATAAAAAGAAAAAAAACAATTACAACTCATTTTTGTTTAATAATTGTGTGTTTCATATGAAAAGTCAACTGTATCGAATTAGTTGTTTTAATATCATTTTTTCCTACAAAATGACATTTTTTTGAGCGTCTCAACAAATGTTATTTTTTATTTATTAGCCATTTAAAAAAGAAAAGTTAAAGAAGCATTCAGAAAATTTTTATACCAGCAGAATGATCAGATAAATTTACAATAGCTTATAAATTAAAAAAAAGTGTTATTTTTTTTTTTTTTAAAAAAAAAAAAAAACTAAAAAATTATAATGTTTTTTTTTTTTTTTTTCAGTTAAAATTTTTACTGACTGGAATATGTTATATATATATAGCCCGTATCACAAATCATAAATAACTATTGTATATCTATCTATCTATCTATCTATCTATCTATCTATCTATCTATCTATCTATCTATCTATCTATCTATCTATCTATCTATCTATCTATCTATCTATCTATCTATCTATCTATCTATCTATCTATCTATCTATATTAAATGCAAACTATCTATATTGAAATGCATATATATATATACATATATATATATATATATATATATATATATATATATTGTCTAGAACGATTGTCATAAGGTGGAGCATTTGCCCTCCACTATGGCCATGTGAAGTTATATCTAGATGTCTACATTGAAGTACCTGATAAGCTGGCTTCATGCAAGATCGACATGAGGAATAAATCAAAACCACCCACTGACAATACAGATATATTCAGATTGTGTTATTCATAAACAGTAAGGTGTCATAAACGTATATAATGAGTAAAATGCATAAAGTGTAAAAACCAATATGTAAGAAGGACTCTGATAAATAATTGTGCCTGATAATATCTACTCATGAAATGTTGTAAATAATATGTTGTTTTTTTCTTTTGTATAGATATATCTTTTTTTATTTTATTATCTCAGTCTTATTATTCGGAAGTACTAATGGTATAGTCTAATAGTTTAAAACAGTTCTATGTAAGAATGTGTGAAGAGAGCAGGATGAGGGGAAGGTTGAAAACTCTGATTTATTTTTTTAATAAAAATTGGCTGAGTGTTTATACTGAATACTTAAATTGTTAAAATTACCAATATCACAATGTGACATAACCATTTATAGTATGTGTTATATGTTTTACTAATAGTATCCCTAAGATCTTTTTAATGAATAAATAATTAATACTTTAAGTCAATATTCTTTGCTATTTTCTTTGATATCAGATCATTTACTGTTTCTTTATTATATTTTTTCTATGATATATAAATATGTAAGTTGATTGTTTTAGATCACAGGACTTCCACACCTAGAACTGCATACTGCATCTGGAGGTGCATCTAAATTTCTAATTAAGTTAGTTAGCAATCTCACTATATTTCATATTTTTTTCATTACTTTTGGATATATATATATATATATATATATATATATATATATATATATATATATATATATATATATATATATATATATATATATATATATATATATATATATATATATGTTAAAACGAAGATTTGCACGGGTTAAATATATAAAATACATATTTTGCGGGTTGATCCGTGTTAAAAACTTTTAATATTAATATAATGACATTTCGACTTGGTCACACAAGCCATCCACAGAGTTATAAAAAGGTAGAAAGATGGATAGTTTCTATAGCCAAAACTCTTTTAAATAGAGCAATTAACCTTTCAGATGAGACACATCTGAAAGAAGAAATAAATCATATTAATAGTGTTTTATTAGCAAATAGTTATAATTACAAATTTATAAAAAAAAGCCTTATTTCAAGCCCAAAATAGGAAACAAAAAGATGATAAATCAGCTATTAGGATTTGTGTTCCATATGTAAAAGGAACTACAGACAGTATCGGACGTATATTAAAACGCTATAATATAGATACAGCATTTTCTGCTGATCAAAAGATCAGCAATATAATAACCAAGCCTAACAATTCAATCCCTCTTGAATCTCATGGTGTCTATCAAATCTCATGTAAAAATTGTAAAGCTTCTTACATAGGTATGAGTAATTGTCGCATCACTGTTAGGAGAGATGAGCATGCTAATGCAGTTAAACAACACTCATCATCATCAGCACTCTCACTCCATACTATGGATTCAGGTCATAAAATTGATTTTTCTAGTACCAGGATCATATCCAGATGTGATAATCTCTACTAATGTAAAATTAGAGAAGGCATTGAGATACTTAAAAGGCCAGATTGTATCAATAAGCGAGATGATACATGTAAACTTCCTCCTATTTGGAAAGATTTTTTTAAAAAACATTTTTAAATGTAACATTTTTTGCTATTGGTGGAATTTTAACATTTTATTCAAATCAGTGATTGTAGCGCTTCTACAACCATCTTTCTACCTTTTATAACTCTGTAGATGGCTTGTGTGACCAAGTCGAAATGTCAGTATATTAATATTAAAAGTTTTTAACACGGATGAACCCGTAAAATATGTATTATATATATATATATATATATATATATATATATATATATATATATTGTATATCTATCATGGGAAATAGGGGATAAGTAATTTTAAATTGCTTAATTATCAATAGGATAGATACTCATCATAGACATTGTAGTTATAAGTATAGAAGAATATATCCAAATAATTTCTTTTTAATTGTAAATTTTATTTTTATTTTTTTTTGCATTGATTCATAATCTGTTCTATGTTTTTAATATATTTTATTTTGTAAATAAATAATATAAAGTTTTGTTTAGTTGACAAGGTCATGCTAATTGGTTTATCCAGCAGTTACATTGAATCCTATAATCAATATTTTACATATGCACATACACATTATTGGGTGATGAGCATGAGAGATAAATAGTAAATCAAAGTTATTCCTTTTTAATATATAGGATGACCTAATTCAGTTATTGATTAATGGTCTGCATAGGTACATCACTGTCAAGAGAGTGGAATGTTAATTCTTCCTGAGTTCGAAATCTGAGATAATGATTCCAAAAGAGAATAGTGAAATGTTACATGAACTGGTTCAAATTGCTTGTAAATTTAATAGATAAGTCTTAAGCTAGTCTATTAAAGATAAAGGTAATCATGAGTCATGTACTTCATCATGTCATCTCCAGCATCCTACATTAAGACCCCTTATGTCTGACAATACTCAGATGCAACTTTTCTTGTCACATCATTGACCGGACTGTTACAATATATATATATATATATATATATATAGAGAGATATAGAGAGAGAGAGAGAGAGAGAGAGAGAGATCGTAAAAACACACTCTTATCAAGCTTTTAAAATATATATATAGTAACAGATGAGAAAATGTCTGAGAACTAGGATATAATGCTGATGTAACATTAACATTCTGGATACTATGGATGAATGTGCCATGATTTGTTGCCTGAGATGACACAGTCTACTGAGTTCTACCAGGCTGAGAAAGAAAAAGTCACTTCTGACTATGGTCTCACTTAGGGTCTTCTTGTAGGATATTAGTGAAAACTTGATGAAATGCCTAATCAATGAATGTATGTACATTTAATTTACTAGCTATATACCTATATATTAATATCATGTATAATTTTGGTTAGTTCATTCATCTCTCACTCTATTCAGATTTTGTTATGCCCTAATATTCAAGCCCAGGGAGAACATTACCTTTTTGGCTTTGATTGTTTTAACCGGTATGATCAGATACATGAAGCAACTTCGGCACTACTGTATAGGTTAAAACTAGCATTGAAGACACTTAATTTACCATAAAACTATTATATGAAAGTGAAATGGGTGTGTGCATATTATGATTATTGGTCCACTATTGTATGACATGACAACTCAATAAACCAAAGACTGGAATAATGTAAACTATTTAACATTTTATAACAATAATAAATGAAATTAGATGGAAAGTTTTTGAAAAATAATACTAATACTAATACTAATACTACTACTACTACTACTACTACTACTACTACTACTACTACTACTACTACTACTACTACTACTACTAATAATAATAATAATAATAATAATAATAATAATAATAATAATAATAATAGTAATAGTAGTAGTAATAGTAGTAGTAGTAGTAATAGTAGTAGTAGTAGTAATGAAGATGATGATGATGATGATAATGATAATAATAATAATAATAATAATAATAATAATAATAATAATAGTAGTAGTAATAGTAGTAGTAGCAGTAGTAGTAATAATAGTAGTAGTAGTAGTAGTAATGATGATGATGATGATGATAATGATAATAATAATAATAATAATAATAATAATAATAATAATAATAATAATAATAATAATAATAATAATAATAATAATAATAATAATAATAATAATAATAATAATAATAATAATAATAATAATAATAATAATAATAATAATAATAATAATAATAATAATAATTGTGGCAAATATGGATGTCTACCATTTTATCAGTTAATAATTATATACATCCATACCCTTTTACCTTAATGTAGACATCCATTTATGATGCTCATTATTTACAAAATCATGGTATATACAAGTAAAATAAATATTAATGATTTAAAATGATTGCAGTTCTGACTTTCTATTTAAACATCATTGGTTTTATTTATAATAATATTGTGATTTATTCCTGCAAATGCAACCTATTTGATTTAAGTCCCCCACTCTAAGATTAAATACATATATGATAGATAAAATAATTTATACTAGTTCATTAGTCATTCATGCTGAAATAACATAGAATGGTTAATCCACAATATATAACATATAAGATGAATTATGTAATCTACCATATGTTGTAATATTATCTGTGTAAAAATAGATGGTAATCTAATCTCAATATATACATAGATAGCCTGATGTTAAGCAGCTAGAAAATCGATGAACTGACTAGATTTTTATTTATAATTATAAAAAATAACTAAGTAAACCATCACACCTTCTCTTCTCTGCTAACTCTAAAAATGATATTTTTCACAGCATAAACTGTGAAGTATTCCATTGGAGTATGAAATTAAAACATAGATAAAAGAAAAATCAAACAAAATTTACAAATCATACTTGAGACAAAGTTCATTGAATTGTCTGAGTAGTAGTAGTTCATGATGGTTAGGTGTAGTAATTTCCAATAAGTAGTTTAGATAACAAATTATTTTTGCAAAGGATTGTTCATTCAGTGATTTCTCCTGGTATCATTTAAAATAAATACATCAATCTTTAGCTGATACATTGTTAAATATTCCTGTGCATGCTTCTTTTTGGACCATATGCATTTTCTTGAGTGCTAGAATGATGTAGAAAAAAAAAATAGATGTCTTATTTAAATATTTTAGAGAAAAAAAAAACAATGACATCATAGTACATTTTCTTTTACCCCATTTGTATCTCAAAATAACATTAGATAAATATTTATAATCATGAATGACTTTATATATATATATATATATATATATATATATATATATATATATATATATATATATATATATATATATATATATATATATATATATATATATATATATATATATATATATATATATATATTGTAACAGACAGAAACATGTGATTCATTAACATATTGCAGAATTCGACCACCACACAGAACTGCGGCACTATCTAGGTAGTGAAGCCACCCGTAGTACTGAGTTTGAACAAAGTTTATCAGTTCCACAATACAATCTACAAAACAACACATCTGATGCTACATTAGTAAACATTTCCTTAGACATGGTGATCAGGGAAGTGCAAGAGAGTCAAGAATTTATTTTTGAGTTAGCCAATACTAACACTAATATTAAATATTTATTTTTTCCAGATTTGAGGAAATATTATATTGAATGGGTATCGAATAAATAAAGATGGAATGGCAGACATATGGTTTAAAATTATTTATTTAGAATATTTTGTAATAAATCATTTAACTAATAATATTTGATTATTTAAATTTCAGTAGCGGTGTTTCCGATACTGTTATATTTTAACGAGAAATACATTTATTTCACTGACATAATCTAGCTACCTTAAATTCTTGACCAAATATTTCAAGAGCATGCCTTTGGGCATTTATACCTTTGCAATGCAAGAATCTAAAGTAGGATTAATCGTAGTGGCAGACATATATTTATTTAATTAAATACAATATTTATAAATTACTATGGGCAAATATTTATTTGAGATTGAGTTATGTCACTAATGCAGAGACAGAGTTATACATTGAATAATAATGTTAATATGAAGAAACACATGGTATGTCTAGAAAGGTGATATATGAGTGGCAGTATATTGAAACTGTGAAGCTGTGGATGAGTTTAGAACAATGGGCTGGCATTTGTCATAGGCCCAAAGAGATAAGGTGTCACATAAGCATAACCAGGGGCAAGTGGTTTGTGCCATGATTGCGTCTGGGCTGCATAACGTTTGTCAAGCCCTATGGAACATTTATTTGTCTGCTTGTGTAGGACGACTAGAATTAATTTAAATCCTATAGAATCTGGAGTATCCAAGGCTTATAATAGGTCATCACATCTCTAAAACATAACACATATATAATATACAGCCTTTTGTGCTAAGATTTAATATATTTTATAACTCAGCCTTACATCATCAACATTTAATAAAGAACATATTTGACTTTCAAAGAAATGCAATTTACCGAATTATTACTTAAAAAATATAAAACAATAGGTAAGCTGGGTGAGTATTAATAACTAATATTTCAGCCATTTGATAAGTAGTAGACCCCTGCATTACAATAAATGAAGCATTGAATGCATGTCAATTTATATGAAAATATTAAATAATTTATGGAGGTAAATATTAATGAGGATTTGACATGCATCCACTGTTTCAATCAATCATGGATTTGTATTTACAAAACTAAGAGCATGTTATAATTATATAATAAAAATGTAAATTTTAGAAATACGTACTCAAGAAAAGATAGAATGAGGTAAGCTAGATTATTAAAGAAATTTACAAAAGGAATTAATAATTAGATTCACGTTTACAAATTATAGTTTTACAAGTTATAGTTTACAAGTTATATAGAGAAAGAGCTTTAGTGTGATTATTAATTTAGAGTACTCTAGAGCTTGGTTAATACAGGTACCTGTTTTATATGACATTTTCCGATTCAGTGGTCAGTAGAAAATTGTTCATGGTTTCAAAAATAGCAGTTCTTTCCAGCATTTAGGTGATTTATTTATTTAATGGCAGCAGCAGCTTTCTTATTGTTTGAGCAGCAGATCCTTTTGGTTGATTTTATTGAGGGCACATGTGGAGGTTTGCAGCAGATAATTGACCATCTCTGGGAGAATAGTCTTTGACGCTTTCTACTCACACATACTGTGGTAGGTAAATTAATTTAAGATCTTGGAGAATCTCAACTGATCGAGAGCACAGGTAAAGTTAAAATGAAAGTTCTAGGAAAGTTCAAAATGTCCTCCTTTCTTGATCTTATCTTTTACTTTTGTTATACTTTATTTTTGTATCCACTCATTTGCCCGAGGATAATCAATCAATTCTTGTAAGTTTAATTAATGTAGAAAGCTGCATTTCTATTGTTCATGTTTAAATTTACATTTACATTTCTGTAATTAGATTTTAGGGAATTTTTCTTTTTAAATAATCTATTATCTCTCACCGACTGTTACTTTTAAAATTTCAAATACAAAAGGGAACATACGATTATTTTTATTTTTAATTAAATATTACAATCAGATTTCTAAAACTATTATTAAATGAAATTTAAACAAAGCAATAAATAATGAACTTTATAATTTAAAATAAATGGTTAAAATTATATATTTTTATTTACTAAAAAAATACAAATTACATTAATTATTTTTATCTATTGCCTTAAATTTGTTATCGAAACGTGTGTTTATGGTGGATTTTACTTATATTTATACATTTTTAATATTGCTACACACAATTCAATACCAAAAAAGTTTAAATTTGGTTAGGATAGAGTGGTGGGTGAGAGACAATAGAAAAGGTGAAACTTAAGATTCGAATAAAAATCTTACTGTTTCAATATATATATATATATATATATATATTATCGGTCTGATTCATCTACCTCTTTAACATACTGCAGAATTCCAACCCCAGACAGGAAACTCAACACTCTGGAAGTTAGCTTCCGGAAATCCTAAGTTTGAATCCAAATACTCTACTCCACAGTTCCAACTAAATGATAATGTATCTGACACTAATAATAGCATAGTTTCTTGACAGTGCCAGTAGTGAGAGGGAAACAGGAGTTTATATTATAATACAACATTAGGTTCTCTAACTAATGACTATGATTGGTACTAATATATATATATATATATATATATATATATATATACAAAAGATAGAGAACATATATATATATATATATATATATATATATATATATATGTTCTCTATCTTTTGTGTTAATGCAAGATAATATAATAACGTGCTTAAGCAAATGTATAGTTATATAAAGACAAATTGATTTCAAAAGATACAAGGCCTACAGCAAATATAGTAATTATTTCCTTAATTCAATTTCACATTTAAAGTTCGAGAAAAGAACTTGTATTGAATTCAAAAATAGTGTGGATGAAAGCTGGCTGAGCTAGAGGAATGGAAGTGATTAAGATGATGGCAATTGAGTAAAATATCAACTTTAATATTAAAAGTTTGATGGTGAAACCATGTGGCTTTGTGAATTAAAATGAAATAATAAATAAAATTAAAACAGATGGAATGGCATCTCACCATGTATCCTTGTATAAGGTTTTATCACAAAAAGTCTGAGTCTGGTCATGTACTATGAATCTCAGTGGCTGAGTAACTTAATTGTAACATTTTCTTGTATGGCTTTCTATTGCATACATTATCTGGAAACCACAAGAAAACAAGTGAAAGGTATGAGCCATAAATCCATTGAGAACAAAGCAAATCTCAAGAACCCATATGCCTACACCAGTAACACACAATATATAGCCTAAAAATACATGAAAGTGTAATTCTCATCAATCAATTTTTTAATAATTTGAAAATGGTCTGACACTCTCGACGTCAAGTTTTCTGTTCATAAATTACATTATCAATGCAATAAAATAATTTATTTTAAAATAAAAAAATAGAGAGAATGCTTGAGTAAACATGGATTAATATGATTATAAATAATCATGCATTTCTCTATATTATATAGTGTACCAGTCAAAACATCTCCATCAAACATGGGCTGGAACCCATAATAATGTACTCCCAACAAGTCAAGCCTGAGATATTGGTTAGGGACCTACCTGACTTCGAACCAACATTATAAGCCCCAGATCAAACACTTAATGAAACACATGTAATAATGGAACACAACAATAGGTGCCACAAACTAGATCAATTTATATGATTATTACTGAGACTATGCCCCGATTTCAAGATAGCAAATGATATGAATATTTCCCTATTTTTCTAAATAAGTCAATGCATATATGCTTGGTTTTGCCAAAATACAGTAAACATTAAGATTTACACTAATTAATGAATAATAAATAGTCAACCCCAAGTACGTTATATATAAAATATTTTACAAATAATCATAATGATTAATGTAAATTATCTCTATTCTTAGAAGAAAGAAACTACAATGTACTATACGATAACAATTGTAAACTTATAATTAATATGTAAGTATTTAAAAATATATAACTATTATCTGTGCTCTGACAAAACAGACATGTGTGATTAAAGGTATCTCTGGTGTAGATGTCAATTGATTTATATACATTATTCATTAAATGATAATTTTATTTGGAAAAGAAAATAGCTTCCAATTTGTTATAAGAGTGAGGTAAAATTTATCTCCCACACATCCATAAATTAGTTTTTGGATGGCATGAGGAAATATAAAAGGTATAACTTCAAATACTTAGCAAAGGAAGTTATTTTAATTGTCTATAAATATAAAATGATTTAAATTTATCAGAATCAATTCATCTCAAATAATAAAGCAATGAGCGGCCTTTATTTGAACTAAGAAGTGAAACGGGTTTAACACTTTACGAGCAATGAAACGCGTATGAAATAAATGGATTTGTCGATCATTTACGAATATTAAGTATGGCTTCTATTCAACAAGTCCTTTTTGCCCAACAAAGGTTCAAAGTAACACTGTAAAGCCAGATAGAAAATCAGGCACAAACCTGTGATATTCCAATAAAGTGACAAACAAATGACCAAGTAATATCTTCCTATATTTTAAAATATCAATAACATAACTGGAATGACAAAACACAAGAAAGTGAAAGGATAGCTCATGTTCGCATCATTATGAATGGTAATGATATAATAATCATGATATTTAATTAAAAGCTTAAGTTACAAAATATAAGTGCTTAGCGTGACTACCTGATCATATAAGATTAAAACCAAACTTATTTAGAGGAAATTTGCTTAACATAATAATATAATGATAATAATGGTACCCTTTATATCATGCCCTCTCTGAACACATATGTAGGATATGAGATTTGAATTAGAAAATATCTATTTCTTTCCTTATAAATAGTCATAAAACATTTATAAAAGTAACTCAATCTAGATAAATAATCTTTTTGTAAATGAAATAAATGGTGGAGAACATTGTGCCTATAAATTAAGCTAATAACACTTATTAGCTCTTGGAAAAATAATACCAAGCAACTAAATAAATATTACAGCCTGATAATTAGTAGAACCATTATTACTTTAGTTCTAACAAGAAAATCCTTTGGCTATAACATTAATATAATACTATTTTTGAGGGTAAGTTTAAATGAAGGATATTATTGAGTTGAAAGTTTTACTGCCATATAATGTCACAAATATACAGTATTAACAAAATGAACATGAATTAATTAAAATGAACAGCCATAAAAAAGAAAGAAAATTACTAAGGTATTAGTTTAAGACAAGACATATAATGAAATAGAGAATTACTGTAACAAAATTTTAAATCATTTTAGCGTGAGTGGAAAAAATTAAGGCAATAGTTACTTTTAAATATGAGTTAAGATATAGTTCATGAACAGACCAGAAAGTTGCAGTTTTAAAATAAAAAGGTTACCAGTTTTTCCACGGATTGCTCCTTGATTCATAACAACAGAGTCCGGTTGGATTTAAGAGCAATGTAGGTGTGCACTTAGTTCATGTAGACTTCATTTATGGAATAGTTTTTTTCTGGATTTTAGGCAGTTTATGATTGGTATTGAGAAGTTCTATTTCGTAGCAACATTTTGAAGATTTGTCAGAGAACTTCAGGGTCCAGCAATCAGATCAACGAACATTCTTAAAAATCAAAATTAAAATGGACATAGTTTTTAGTTGCAACTCTTCTTAAATTAATAGTGATGACTCCTTTTTAGAAAGTTTTTATATTCTTGTCTACGGATTTCTTCACACTATGATCTATATAGCTTAAGACCAAAGCTTTTACATTGTTACTAAAATAAATTTTCTCTAATTGATTTTCGATTCATTACTTTGTTAAGACTTTCAAATCCATTATCTGAATTCATTTTCCATCTAGAACATTAATTGCAAAATGTAAATAAACGATTTTAATTTAGAACCGTCCTTAAAGTTTTAACTTATCATTTTAACTAATTAATATAGAATTCACTATTGTCTTAGGGAAAGGACAATTTAAACGCTTATTGAAGAAATGTAACTTTTAATCATAAAAAAAATTGAATAAAGTTGTAAAATATAAAATAAAACATTCAGCTGTAATGAAACTTTATTACAAACATATATTTAACTATTCACAATATATATATATATATATATATATATATATATATATATATATATATATATATATATATATATATATATATATATATATATATATATATATATATATATATATATATATATGAATAACTAAATACTCTTTAAATAGCATTATTTAACAATTTACCATGAGATAATTAATGATATTAATGAAATTAAACCTAAGATAAATATTTAAATAGTAACCTCAGTTTTAACAAAAATTAACATATATTGAAGATGGTATAAACTCTCATATCAAAATTCAGAAATATTCATTGTTTGTAACAGGGTTTGAACTAGGTTAATAAGTGGAATCTCATGAAGCTATGATCTAACTTATATCCGACCGCTTCAATAGTCCACTTATTAATTTCGTGCATATCCTCATGCTATAAAAAGTGAAATATACCTTTCTTGAAAGCCATAATTTTTTTAAAGATTAATAAAAGATTAAATAAAGTAACTTTCAAACAAGTGATTTTATAAGATATTTAATACAGGGTCAATTATACAAATTAACCACAATAATATGGCAGCATATTTATATAAGGGCAAAAAAGTAATTCACTCATTTGATGACTATCTAATCACACTATCATAATAAAGACATAAAATAAATTAGCAATTATATAAATTAAAAAAAAAAAAAAATCAACCCAAGGATAGATAAAAAAAGCACACAAGTTAAATTACAAAATTTATTTGTTTAGAATTATGCAGTTTTATAATAAAATATACATTTAAAATATAGGTAACATTAAAGAGAAATATGCACACAAGAGTTCTTGCATTAATTGAGGTTGCCTCATTGAAATTGGGCAATTTGTGCACATTTTTGTCTTGACATTAATTGGAGGCTTTTATGGAAGTTACACGGCATTGATCTTGATGTAGCAGCTCCTTGGTCCACGATCAAATTCAACACATTTTCAGCAGCAGTGACAATTTACAACAGGGATGGACATCTGATTGTCTGATATCACAGGTTGGCCATCTGAGAAGGAAACATCTATTTGTTGGTCTACTCAAACATTCTACTGTTAATAGGCAAATGCTGGTATCTCAAAATTTAACTGAGAACATCTCTGAATCAGAATAGAATCATAATAGACACTCTTAGAAAAGCATATCATTTAAAGCTTTACAAACTACTACAAACAATCCTTAAATCTGCAGAAGTACTTTCGGTTAATTTCTTAAACCTGCCTCAACTGCCATTAAATTGTTTGTAATGAATTGTAAACCATTAAATTTATTATGTTAAGTATATTTACAATTTTGTTTTTAATAAAAACAATATACATAAACATCACTTAGGAGCACTTTTAGATATTTTGTTAAAGTACAAATATATATATATATATATATATATATATATATATATATATATATATATATATATATATATATATATATATATATATATATATATTTTTTTTTTTTTTTTTTTTTTTTATATTTTTATATATATATATAATTATCCCCCCCCAATAACCCCCCAAACCTTCACAGTAAATATAGCAACCAATATCTCTAACTGCTGTCAAGGCAACCTTCACACCTTTTAATAGCAAGAATGGAAATATATATCATAGACAGCAGTAGCTTATTATACGCATAACCAGTAGTTCACTATAATATATATGTTAAATATGTTAAACACAGCAATATAGAGATAGGGCAATGTAGAGTAGTTGAGGGCAGCGAAAGAGTGTTATAGGGCCAATATACTGGTGGGGAGTAGTCAAATGCTAGTAGTATAAAAAATCATATTAAGAAAATGGAATCAGAAAATATTGATATACAGCAAGAAGATTTATCTGTAGCTTTGGAGTCGACACCCGAGCGAAGGGAAGCTCCGCAACAATACAGAAGATCAATGGACTTTAATTTCAAGTTCATTGAGGAAATACTCAGACAGAATATGCAAGAAATGAAGAAAATGTATGAGGAGGAAATGAGAAAAAGAAGAGATGAAGAATCAAAACAGAGACAAGAAGAAGAAAAGAGAAGAGTTAGAGAATATCAGGAAATTAAAGACATTATGTGGAGAGAGTTAGAAGCCATAAAGGAACATTTTGGAATATCCCCGGCTAGTAAAAATGAAGAAGAGATTAAAGATATGGAAAAGGAAAGGAAGTCAGAGAGGTCAGATGAACAAATGATAGTAGAAGGGCAAGCAGGTAGTGTAGTAAATATGAAAAAGTGTGATGAGCAAAGAAACCTCATTCCAGCCGATGAAGGCCCACAAAAACCGGAAAAGGCAGTCAGCATTAAAGAAGAGATGAAGATGGACACTGGACACCAAAGCTATTTAGCAAAGATGATCCACATCAAAATCTTTAGAGGGGAGATAGAAGAAAATCCTCAAGCCCACTTAGAGAGCTTGCAAAAGTTTTTCCAAGTTCATAAGACAGGGCCGGATGAGCAGATAGCGATAGCCAGTTACCATCTACAGGGATCTGCCAAGGACTGGTGGAATATGGTGAGATGGAAACCTAAAACCATAGAAAAATACAAAGATGCATTAATGAAGCATTACTGGAGCAGCGAGCGTCAAAGCGGTTTCTACAATACGCTCTGCCAGGAAAAATATGGGACGATACCCGAAGAGACGCACACACAGTTTTTCCTATGCCAAGCGAACTGATTTAAATCCCTTACAATGTTCGCCTTTTTGGATTCACACATTATAGGGACCATCCAGCGTAGTATGCCGCTAACCATCCAACAATTAATGGCAGGTAGTCGGATAAAAGACATCGAAGAAATGGTTGAATTTCTTACTACCATGGATTTGAACTCTTGGGCCAAAGAACCACCTGATAAAATGCAAAGATTAGAAAACCCAAGGCAGCCGTCATCGATGACGAGAGATCGGTATTATCCACCTGACCCGGGGTTGTAAAAATATTAGACTATTAGGATGGATTAAACGTATATGAAAATAGTAAAATGAACTTGATATAATGAACTTGGTTGAATGGATTACTTTAGTCAAATAGGATTTTAGATAGAAATTATATTATATATATTGTTGTTTTAATTACTATTACTACTAAAAAAAATTATTTTTAATATTATACTAACTAATCCTATTCTAAGATATTATATATATATATATATATATATATATATATATATATATATATATATATATATATATATATATATATATATATATATATATATATATATATATATATATATATATATATCCATTCAGTTTAACTAATTATTACAATGATTTTAACCAGACATGGACAAATTAGGCCATTTTAATTAAACAATAAATTCTAGATCCAGGTATATTAATAATTTGTTGCTTCATGTAATCTCTGCTTTCTATATTTCAATATATCTGTAAAAAAATAATAATAATATTTTTTTTTCATATTTAAATTATGTAATGTAAATTTTTTTTCTCTTTCTTGCCTCCTTTGTACTACCTTAATTGTTCATGGGAAGTATGGGGAAATGAAACAGTAAGATTTGTATTCGAATCTTATGTTTCACCTTTTTCTGTCGTCTCTCACTGACCGGTCTATCCCGCTCAAATTTAAACTTTTTGGTATCAAGTAGTGTGTGTAGCAATATTAAAGATGTATAAATATATGTAGAATTCAGCATAAACATGCACACATTTCGATCTCAAATTAAAAGCAATAAATAGGGATAAAATAATATAATTTAGATTTCTTTTAGTTATATAATTTTAATAATTTATTTTGGATTATAAAGTTTGTATTTAGTGCTTTGTTTAAATTTCGTTTAATAATAATTCTAAAAAAATCTGATGTAATATTTAATTAAAAGTTAAAATAATCTTATGTTCCCTTTTTGTCTTTGAAATTTAAAAGCATCGGTTAGTGATAGATAATAGATTAATTAAAGAAAAATTCCCCAAAATGTAATTAGTAAATGTAAAATGCAAACAATAGAATGACAGCTTTCTTTAATTAAAAGCCAACAAAATGCATTGATTATCCTCAGGACAGATTAAGTAGAACCTTAAAATATCTTAACAAAAATGTGAGAGATCAAGATAAAAAAGAGGCCATCTTAGACTTGCTGGAGACATTCACTTAAACTTTAGCTTTGCTCTCGATCACTGAGAGTCTCCAAAAATATAAAAATAATTTGTTCCTGCCAAGGTATGACCGAGTAAAGCACCTAGATTATTCTCCATCGGGAGATGGCCTATCGGATGCCAAACTTTCCATTGCCCATCATAAATTCACCAAGAAGATCTGCTGCCTGAAATAAATGAAAAAACTGCTGCTGCTGCTGTGAAATTAAATGAAATAACTAAATACAAGAAAGAATTGCCACTCGTGAACCTTTTGCTGCTAAACTAATGGTATCAAAAAACTTCTTATAAAACAGATACCTGTCTGTGTTCAAACTCTAGAGTACTCTAATAAAATGCTATAGCTCTTCTTCATATTACTTATCTAAGTTGTAAAATGTAAAACTTCCATTTGTATAACTAAATTGAATAATTAATGTAATGTGTAAATGTATCTAATAATCTACCTTACCTCACTCTATCGTTCTTGGGTGCGTATTTCTATAATCTACATTTCTATCTATAGTTATTATTTAATTATTGCATGTTCATAATTATCTCAATTTTCAAAGTTTAAATCTATGATCGCTTAAACATTGAATGCGTGTCAAAATTTCATTAATATTTACTTTCCTAAATGACTTAACTTTCATATAAATCGACACGCATTCAATGCTTCATTAATTGTAATGCAGGGTCTACAACATCGCAAATGGCTGGCATATTAGTTATAATAATTCCCAATTTATATATGTTTGGTATTTATTAAATCATCATGAATAATTCCATAAAATTACATTTCTTTGAGAATCACCAACGTTCTTTAGTAAATGTTGATAATGTAGGGCCAAATTAGAAATCTATTTAAATCTTATAATAATCATTTATACTTATACATGTGTTATGTTTTAAAGACGCGATGATCTATTCCACCGTAAATATTCCGGATTTTTCAGGGTTGAAATTAACCCCCGTCATCCTACACAAGCGGACATAATAAATGCTCCCGTAGGATTTGACCTGTCATGCAGCCATCTGGAAAATTGCAACACTTACCACTTGTTCCTGGTTATGCCTATGTGACACCTTACTTCGTTGGGTTGAGGCAGAGACCAGCCCGACAGTTTTATAAACTCATTTGCTGCATTGCAGTTTCGATATACTGCCATTCCATATCGCCTTTCTAAAGCATACCACATGTTCCTTTACTTAGTTTTATTATTCTATATATCACTCTGCCTCTGCATTATCTTCATAATTCACTCTCAAATAAATGTTTGCCCTTAGAGATAAATAAATATTTTAAATTAAATAAATATGTGTCTGCCGTTACTCTTATAACCCATACTTTAGACTCTTGCATTGCAAAGGTATAAATCCCTCCAGGCATGCATTAGAAATACTTACTCGAGAATTTTAGGTAGCTAGATTATGCCCTCAAATAAATGAATTTCGTTTGTAAACAAATAAATAATGTATTTTAAAAATATAATCATGTTGCAAATCCCGCTACTGAAGCTTTGAATCCCTAAAATATTATTAGTAAATGATTTTATTAAAATGTATTAATAAATAATTTTAAACTATATGTCTGCAGTTACGTTTCATTTAGTCGATACCCATTCTATCTAATATTTCCTCGATTATGTAAATATGAATGTTTAATTAATATTAGTTTGATTATTGGCTAACTCGATAATAAAATCATGAATCTCTTGCATATCCCTGACCACCGTGCCTAAGGAAATATTTACTAATGTCACATCAGATGTGTTGTTTTGTGGATTGTATTGTGGAACCGATAAACTATGTTCGAACTCAGTACCACGGGTGGCTTCGCATGGTGCTGCTGTTCTGTATGGTGGTCGAATTCTGCACTATGTTTATGAGTCACACACTTTCTGACCATTACAATATATATATATATATATATATATATATATATATTGTAATGGGCACAGACAACATTACATTGTTTTTTTATTATTAAACATGAAAAAAATAAAAGTTCGCAAATAAAAACTTTTTTTTTTAAATTAAAAATTGAAAATTAAAAAATTCATATTAAACTCTTATATATATATATAAAATAACACAGATAAAAAATATTAAAATAAAACTTTATTAAAAATAGAAAAACTAAATCTTTCAACAAAAATTTAGAGATAAAAATATATCTTTAAGTTTGGAAAACACATTAATTAATCAGAAATGGAAATGATTATTTTAATTAGTCAAAGTGAACTAGCCCTTGAGCATTCAAATGTATAAGCAACAGTCAGATAAGAGAGAAAAACAATGGAATCGGACCTCAGCGAAAAAACCATCACATCGTCATGATGTAATGTCCACTGGATCTGAAAGGCTACTATAAAAAGCAGTTGAATAAAGAAAATAGAAGAGATGTGACTAGATGTATTAGTGCAGAGTTGAAGGAGAAGGGATTGAAAAGACACAATCTTCAATCACTTCAGTCTTGTAAAAAAAAGGAAAGAAAAATGACATGTTTTTTTCCTATATTAATGACCATAAGACATCGAGGGAATTACCGCTGGCTCTAAATTACAAGCCACTGCAAGAAATTAGAAACTATGGACTTATTAAAACTGTAAAAACTTTATAAAATCTAATGAACAATATTAATTTGAAAACATTAAGAACATTAAAATATAAACTTTCCCAGTATTGAAAAAAAAATAGAAATAGAATCCTATCTGACCAAACTAAATTATTTATTAATTCTTTTTATTGATGTATTTTTTTTTAATCATTTCCATTTATTCAATTTTTTTTGTTCTTTCAAGTTTTTTTTATTATGATTTCTGTTTTCCATTAAATTAAATTATATAAATGTTAAACTTAAGTTGGGCATGAATGACTATATAGATTTGTAAAGTTATATTAGGGGAGGGTAATCTTAGGTTATTTGTTTCGTAGTTAAATTAGGTCAATGTATTGGATATATTGTTGTAATTAGTAGATGTAGTATGAGATTCACTATGGGCAGAATCGCTTTATATGCCACAGACATTTTTTTGACCTATGGAATGTGATTCGTAAGTGGGCAAAATGACCACAGTCCTTTCCTATGGATTTTTTTTATATTGCTCTTCTTGTCAGATAGATGTAGTATTCCTATCTGATGAGAGGCAATTTCTTCTCTTAATCTTTTGTTCTGCTGTATTTCGAATTACATTGAATGCATCAATATATCAGATGAAATGACATTGGTTTGACTGCAAACTTTTGGCCTAAGGTTAAATAAGAATAGAATATTTTCTTTCAAATGCAAATCTATGTAGTCTATTCATACTCGACACTCTAAATAAAAATACATTAAATTCAAGTTGGATATAGACACTTGCATGGGTTCGTTACCAGTTAATTATGTTTTTGGTTTTCATATGGATCAAAATATATACACATTTGGTAAATACTGATGCCTTATAGTGTGTATCTAAGATGTATTTATGTTGGATGTCTTTTGAGTTATTGGTGTCTCTGTGGCATCCTATGATGAATGCTATTGGGTTTCTTATATTTTTTTCTCTGCATTTCCAACAATGATTTTATATTTTGATCATTTATGTTTATTTTAAAATGTTTTTGAACATGTAATCTATGTAACCAATCTATACTCAAAATTAAAAACACATTTTATAAAGCCATCTGTGTGAACTTTTAAAATTTAAAATTTAAACTTATAAAAATTAAAATGTAAAATTAAATTCTAGGATTAAGTTAAAATTATAAAGTAAAAATATTGTTAAAATGATTCAACATTTATATGTGCATTAATAAATGTTTGTGTGTATAATACTGGCAGTGGCTTATTTTATTCTTTTTTAAAAAATATTCTTAGATAAGAATTTATAAAATATAAATCTCTGCTATTCCACTGAGCTAGTGACAATGGGCTAATGACTGGAATCAAAATTTACAAAATGTATATAAAAAAAAAATAAAAACATTTTTTTTGACTTACGTATATGCCTACTTTATGATTTTTTTAGGTTCAAATGCCTAGATGGTGCCCTTCTAGTGCAGATCACATTAGTCTCCTAATCTCCACAATGTTATAATTGGCTTCCCAATGTGAGCTGGTCTTTTATAAACCATGAGGGCCCTGAGTAAATTTCTTTATTCAAAATGAAATATTTTTATCTGTTTACATAAATCGTATACTTTAAATCTTATAAAAGTGCTGCCAGAAAGAAATTACACATATATTAAACACGAGAAAGTATAAATAATTTTAAATTGTACTTTGTTAACAAGAAAGTCAAAAGGTTGCAATTAATATGTTTTTTTTGTTAATATACATTATGCTTTATGTGTAAAGGCGCGCACAGCCACGTAAGTTTATCATCATAAATGTGGTATCTTACTATGATTACCTTTGGGAATTATGTCAGTGTAACCCTAGGTATGCATTTCAATCAGTCATAAAAATATTGGCGGTATTTATAATTGTGCTGCAAATATACATGTATAACCCCATTATTTTTTAAAACATATTTACCTCAATGCAACCTTCGTAAATAAATAATTTATATAATTTGCTTGTCGTGTCATGTGTAAAAATAAAATGTATAAAAAAATAGAACTTTTGTGGGAGGAGGTGTAAACATGGATGGTCTTTAGGAAAATGATAGTAAACATTTTTTTTTTTGTATATAGTCTTTTTGTAAAATTACAAACCGGACGTTTTTGTAAATGTCTTCTTTAATCGTGTACCGTAATTACTAACCCTAAGTAAAATATGTTTGTTCATTTTTTAAAGCAAGTTTACTGATATGTAACAGGAACAGATGATATTACATTGTTTTTTTTTATTATTAAACATGAAAAAAATAAAAGTTTGCAAATAAAAACTTCTTTTTTAAGAATTAAAAATTGAAAACTAAAAAAATCATCTTAAACTCATATATATATATATATATATATATATATATATATATATATATATATATATATATATATATATATATATATATATATATATATATATATATATATATATATATAATAAAAACACACAGATAAAAACATATTAAAATAAAACTTTATTAAAAATAGAAAAACTAAATCTTTCAACAAAAAAAATTAGAGATAAAAATATATCTTTAACATTGGAAAACACATTATTTAATCAAAAATGGAAATGATTATTTTAATTTGTCAAAGTGAACTAGCCCTTGGGCATTCAAATGTATAAGCAACAGTGAGATAGGAGAGAAAAACAATGGAATTGGACCTCAGTGAAAACACCATCACTTCGTCATGACATAATGTCCACTGAATCTGAAAGGCTACTATAAAAAGGAGTTGAGTAAAGAAAATAGAAGAGATGTGACTAGATGTGTTAGTACAGAGTTAAAGGAGATGGGATTAAAAAGATGCAATCTTCAATACCTTCAGTCTCGTTAAAAAGGAAAGAGAAATGACATCATTTTCCTAGTTTAAGGACCATAGGACATTGAGGGAATTAACACTGGCTCCAAATGACAAGAAACTGCAAGAAATTAGAAACTACGGACTTATTAAAACCGTAAAACTTTATAAAATCTAATGAACAATGTTAATTTGAAAACATTAAGAACTTTAAAATATAAACTTTCCCAGTATTCAAAAATAAAAGAAATAGAATCCTATCTGACCAAACTAAATTCCTTATTAATTCTTTTTATTGATGTATTTCTTTTTGTTTAATCATATCCATTTATTCATTTATTTATTTTTTGTTCTTTCAATTTTTTTTTATTATGATTTCTGTTTTCCGTTAAATTAAATTATATAAATGTTAAACTTCAGTTGGGCATGAATCGCTATATAGATTTGTAAAGTTATATTAGGGGAGAGTAATCTTAGGTTACTTGTTTCGTAGTTAAATTAGGTCAATGTATTGGATATATTGGTGTAATTAGTAGATGTAGTACATGATTCGCTACAGGCAGAATTGCTTTATACATCACACACTTCTTTTTTGGCCTATGAAATGCAATTCGTAAGTCGGCAAAATGACCGCAGTCCTTTCCTATGGAGTTTTTTTTATATTGCTTTTCTTGTCAGATAGATGTATTTTTCCTATCTGACGAGAGGCAATTTCTTCTCTTAACCTTTTGTGCTGCCGTATTTTGTATATACATTGAATGCATCAATATATTAGATGAATTGATGGTTTGACTATGGACTTTTGGCCTAAGGTGAAATAAGGATAGAATATATTCTTTCAAATGCAAATATATGTAGTATATTCATACTCTACACTCTAAATAAAAGTGCATTAAATTTAAGTTGGGAATGGATGTGCATGTATTCGTTATCGGTTAATTATATTTTTGGTTTTCATATTTGATCAAAATATATAGACATTCGGTAAATAATCATACCTTATGGTGAGTATCTAAAATATATTTATTCAGATGTCTTTTAAGTTATTGGTGTCAATGCAGTATCTTATGAGGAATACCATTGGGTTTCTTGTATTCCCTATGCAATTGATGGTATCAATGACTTTGTATTTTGATTGTTTATGTTTATTTTGAAATATTTTTGACCATGTAATCTATGTAACTGATCTATACTCAACATTTTAAAATAAACTTTTATAAACCCATTTGTGCGAACTTATAAAAATTAAAATGTAAATTTATAAAAATTAAAATGTAAATGAAAATCAAAGTAAATAAATGTAAGTTAAATTTTAAAATGTAAACTGATACTAAAGCAATTTTAAATATTATATATGTGCATAAATAAATGTTTATGTGTATAATTACTGGCAGTGGCTTATTTTATTCTTTTTTATATATTCTTAGATAAAAAATTATTATAAAATGTAAATCTCTGCTATTCCACTGAGCTTGTGACAATGGGCTAATGACCGGAATCAAAATATATTAAATTAAAAAAAATATATATATTTTTTTGACTTACGTGTCTGCCTACTTTATAAATTTTCTATGTTCAAAGGCCTAGTGGCTTCCTGTAGTGTAGATTATGTTAAGTCTCATAATCTCCATATCTTTATTATATATATATATATATATATATATATATATAAAGATATAAAGATATGATTTCAAATATATATATATATATATATATATATATATATATATATTTGAAATCAGGCACTCTTCACAAACCTGGGAGCTTAATTGTAAGTATAGAGGATTTAAACTCAGATTTTCAAGCACTATTCAACTATCCACACTATCTCATACAACTGATACACATGACCACATATATGTAGAAAAGATTAATAATCACCAATATATGTATTTTGTGCTAAACCAGCACTCATCAGTTGGTCCAGATTATCATCTCTCACACTCACACATCAGCATAGGATTTGAGTTTTCATCTTCAGATTTTCAATGATATGGATGGCTGAAAACTTGGAGGTTGTAGTGAATTGAAGCCTGTCCATTAAAGTATGAATATTTGCTATCTTAATATAAACTGAGCATTGATTATATGTATGTGTGTGAGAGATGATAGTCTGGACCAACTGATGAGTGCTGGTTTAGCATGAAATACATATATTGGTGATTATTAATCTTTTCTACATATATGTGGTCATGTGTATCAGTTGTATGAGGTGTTGGTTTTTTTTTTTATATATATATATATATATATATATATATATATATATATATATATATATATAAATATATATATATATATATATATATATATATTTTTTTTTATATATATATATATAAATGTACCTTTGAGGTCTTTCTAGCAATGATATATATTGCAGAGGCTTCTACTATGTGGTGATGCTCAACTGAGATCAGACCCATATAGCTATCTGGCTTGCTATGCTGAGTTTGAAGACATTACATGTCTAAACGATTCATGCTTGCAAGCTGAATAGAAACTGTTTCATAAACGCTCAGAGTTTGTGTTTAGATCTAGTTTTTAAAATTCCCGTCTTTCACTGATGATAGCAAATAGCTTGAAATCATGATCTGAAAGTGGAATTAAAGTTAGAGATAGTGAATGTGTGCTCTGATGTTTGTGAAAATATACGCTTGATGGTGTTTTTGGTAGGACGCCATCTGTTGACATAAATACAAGCGTTAGCAAGTTTTTAACTTGTTTTTTGTTTTTCATATATATGTGCGTGTGTGTGTGTTGTGTGTGAGTTGTTAATAATTAACATGCTACTTTAAGTCAGTTATAACATTGCAATATGGTAGGTTTTAGATGTACTCATCTTAATAAAAAAAAATGTACATTTGGAAAATATGGCTAAATGGATTGCTGAGTTAGCATTTTTATAGTTTGACATATTAATTGTTAATGAATGCATTTGTGGGTAATTATAGGATACAGTATGTTTTCGTAACATACAGACACAAATAAATACATTATCTTTTACATGCTAATGTTTAAAGGTGTCTGAATCAAGACATGGCGAATGGTTAAAAATATGAGATCATTTCTTTATATTTTATTCTGTAGTGACTAATTAATAACATAATAGTAAAACAAAGTTATTTTTAATCTAACCCAAGAAGTCAATAAACCTATAGATTCGTAATATGTATATGTTAATCTGTATACGAATAATTTAACTGGTTAATAAATTTATATTTATTTAGGTTTTTTTACCGAAATATTACTAATTATCATTTATAATTGGATAAGTGCTGATCAGTTTTAAAGTTTACAAAGAGAGATTAAATAATAAAACATTAAGTTAAAAAAAGATAGTGGACTAAAAATGATTCAAAATAATAATTCTCTATTAATTAAAAGTGTTTATTTCAAGGTAAATCTCTTTTCATAAAAAAAAAAAAAAATATTTGAATAGATTACTTTTTCCATTATTGTTATATAAGTTAAGGATTATGATATAGTAAAGTAATGCGAATTAAAATTATTCTAAACTTTAAAAAAGAGAAGTCACATTAATTTTGCATTTTTAATACTATTGCAGTATTGATGATTGTTGCTCATTTGTAAAATAACAGTAAAATTAAAAAAATTGAAACTGTTTTTAACTGTGATTATTTGATATTTGTAAAACATTATTGACGTTTACAAAGTTTGAAAGGTGTTTTTTATGAATTGAATGTGTTTCATTGCAATAAAAATACACATCTATAAATGTAAAATCTATATATTAAAATTGAATATTATTAAAAAATAACTTACATATTTATTTATTTATAGGTAAAGGGAATGTATCTTATACAAAAGATCGACTTCAACAATAGCAATATTTCTTTAAGTGAACAAAATAGTTTGGATAATTACGATTACATTGATCTAGCAATAACATTCTTGATTCACGTACTAAGTTTATTTGCTAACTTATTGATAATTACATCTTTAATTATTTTTTCACATTTACGCTCGGTTACTAATGTATATATTGTCAATCTATCAATCTCAGATTTCATTTTAGGAGGACTGTCTTCCCCACATTTTTTATACAATACTATTTTAAAATGGGATATGAATTTTGGTTGTGAGTTTTCATTTTTTTGTATGGTTTGTGGAATAGTTTCTACATTATTAACATCAACTCAAATTTCACTTAATCGTTTTACTATACTTTGTAAATCGCCAACACTTTATCACAAAATATATACCTTGAGAAATGTTTTATTGATGCTAGGATTAACATGGATCATTTCAGCAATATTTACATTGTATTTGGAATTTTCTGGATTATTTCAATTGTCATTCAATGTTCTTATAAAAGATTGTTTTTTCCAACTTGATTACATAGGTATAAAAACCATAATGATTTCAGTTGGTACTTATTATATTTTATGTTTTCCAACAATATTTTATTGTTACTATAATATCTTTAAAATTATCAAAATAAATGAAAAAAAATTTGAAAATCACGCTAAAACAGAATCTTTGCAACGTCGATTTGCAGCAAACATTCGAGTAACTAAAATACTGTTTCTTATTTTTATTGTATTTATTGCATCTTTTATCCCAGGCCCTCTTGCTGTTATTCTGAAAACTAGTATTAACATTCCAAATGTTATTGTCAGAATAACAATAATCATTGTGTTTTGTCATTCAATAGTTAATCCTGTTATTTGTTTTTTAACAAATAAAAAATTTAAACAAGCAATTTTAAAAATTATCCTTTGTAATTATAAGAATTGATTTTTATCATAAAAGTGTATAAACCCATTTTTGTAAAGAATTTACTGTTGTTGCTGTTGTTATTATTATTATTATTATTATTATTATTATTATTATTATTATTATTATTATTATTATTATTATTATTATTATTATTATTATTATTATTATTATTATTATTATTATTATTATTATTATTATTATTATTATTTGATGGTAAGCTTTATTTGTCTTAAAGGTTTACAAAAGTTTATATAACTTGGATTGTTGTATTTACATGGGCAATCCGTAGTTGTAGGTTTACATATATACAAGTGGATTTATTGTTTTACACAAGATTACAGGAATTTTTACATGCAGTGAATTAATTACATGGTTTTACAAAACTTGGATTGCTGTGGTTACACGGGGAATCCATAGATATAGGTTTACATATATAAAGGTTGATTTATTGATTTGCATGAGATTACAAAAAAGTTGTCATGCTGTTGATTAGTTACAAGGGTTTTTACTTGGCTTGGATTGCTGTTGTTTCATCAGCAATCCTTAGGTGTAGGTTTATGTATGTAAAATTTTATTTATGCTGTGGATTAGTTAAAAGGGTTTTACATAGCTTAGATTGTTGTGATTACATGGATAGTATGTAGTTGTAGTTTTACACATGTAAAAGTTGATTTATTGGTTTACACAAGATTGCATAAAATTCACATGGTCTGGACTACTGTATCCGCAGATGAAATCCCATGTTTTGTTCACATATGTTGTTGAGTTGTCTTGTTAACATAGACAAGAACTATAAATGTCCATGGTAATGTGGCAATTATCTGTGAGTCTGGCCTGGTGTTCTGAATTGATTGTATTTTTATTTTTTAGGGTATCTTCATAGGGTTACCAGGATTTCTCTTGGTTTTATTGTCAGTGTGGGGTGGGAAGAGAGTTGGTGTGGGTGACAGGCATGGAAGGATTGTGATGCCTATTTTTTGGTGCATTTGAATAGATGATTGTTGTAGAGAGGTGGTGACACAGCTATGTTTAGGATTGCTTGCAATTCTTAAGTTGGACTTTGTGGTAAGGTGTGTCAGACTCTGGGTCTGTGTGGTAGAGGTTGGAGCTAAGTGAGGCTTTTGATGAAGTTTAAAAATGGAATCCATGTGTAGAGTGTCCTGATATCCAGAGGGGTCTGGTGGTACAGCTGTGTTTGATCTGGTTGCAACAGTTGAGTTAGAGTTGGCAGTTGGTTGTCTCTGACTCTGGGTCTGGTTATGTTAGAGTTGGTGGCCAAATGAGACTTTTCACATAATTTATGTCTGAGTTTTATGGTTACTTCCTATACAAATTCTAGGCAGTTAGTTGGGCTCAGCATTGCTTTTAGAAGTGACTTTGTTTTTTTTTTTTTTAAATTACCTAGTAACTTGATAATAGTTGAATATTTGAACAGAAAATTAGAAATCAGGTATCAACTGATTGGAAATTAAAAAAAAATATATAGGTTTTTTTTTTCTAGCCTAAAGTTTATACTACTTTATAAGCATAAACAGCCAGGTCTTGTTAACTCAATTGTGTGCAAATTAACTAATTTCTGGGTACTTGAAATCAAATTTTTGTTACTAAACAAATATTACAAATTGCTATAATAATGTTAAAAATAAGCATATGCCTGACTGACCTTTGGACTTTGAAACTCTATGTTGGTATTATTGTGGGCAAATACTGGTAATGCAATTGCTTTTTTTAAAATTATCAATAGGTAACTTGATTTCAATTGAAAGTTTGAATAAAAATGTAATAATCAACTGATTAAAGACATATTATTATCTTGAATTAGACTATGATTGTGAATTCTTTTTAAGCTTAAAAAAATAAAGCAAGTTAATTTGTTTAATTAGTAATTAAATTGCTTTTGGGAAATTTGTAACTGAATATTTTTTCAAAAACAATAATCAGACTTTGCAATTAATAAAATTGAAAATTGGTATACATTTGACTAAACTTTGGATTTTGAAACTCAGTGCTGACAATGTTGGCGGTAAGCATGTGGTCAAGTGATTACTTTGTGACATATTGTTTTTCAAAATTATCATTGGGTAACTTGGTTTTGAGTTAATTTTTGAATTAAAAATGCAATACAATGTGCCACCTAAGTTTTACCATGTTGGCAGCCATTTACCTCAGATATGCCAAGAATTTTAATTAAAAAAACTTAGACCACCAGCCATCCAACAAAATCTCACCTTATTGGTTAAGGTCAGTCTGATGGAAGTGGGAAATTTATCCCACAGTCTAAAATATGGGATATGTTTTGAACTCTTACTAGCATAATTAACAGTGGTGAAATTGCAACAAAAAATAAAAAAGATCTCCCGGAATAAATGATAAATCTAAAAGAATTAGGTCCGCTAATTCCAAGTTAAAAAAGAATCTGTCATTATATCAACTAAAATTATCAATTAAATGTAACAGACATTTATAAAAAAAATATTTAGAAACGTTATAAAGGACCTAGAACCAAATAGTAAACCTGCTGTAAGCTCAGAGTGAAATTAATATTCTTCATGCAATGCATAACTGCAATGATGATAATCATGACAATAGTTGCTCCCAAGATAATTAAAAATAAAAATGTAAATGAATCTGATACTTGCTATAGAGTTAAAACAACAAAAACTAAAGTCACATAGAAATCCTTGAAGTTGAACGTTATACAGAGCTTGAAGGATAACATAGAACTAGGCACAAGCTATGACATAGAGAACAGTGTGGAAAACTCACAATGTCCCAGCATAACCATTAATACTAAGAATTTTTTTTCACATATCATGCCTAAATACCAGAATACTGACTCTACACTGCTGAAATCCATCAGTGTTTCTAGCATGGGCTCTTCCACTCCTGAAGCACACACAAATGTTTCAAATGTTAATGTAACTGCCAATGCAATGAAATCCACTTTAGACACTAGAGCAATATCCAATCAAAATTAAGTTCGGTTTCAAGTTGGAAAAATATCACAAACTTGCTACAAAATGAACTCTCAAATCATAAAGGAAAATAAACTTTTTAGTACTAATAAACAAAATTGGGCCTCCGATAGTTCAAGTGTTATAGGAAAATATAGAAAGCAAAAAAATCACAATGACATCCAATGATGCAAGCAATAATAAATACAGTGTCAACACAGCAGAAGATTTATCAAAGCTTTGTGAAACCAACTTCACAGAGAATATGCTAATTAAGGAACATGAGACCAAGCATAATACAACATATAACCTTAATCATCACAAATATTACTGATAATAAATGTAAAAATTATTCTTCCCAGCCTCAGGTAATACTGGAGAGTCATGACAATGGCGATTATAAAACTAAACCCAACATAATATCTACAGAAATAAATGACAAAAATAAAAATAATTTTGATTTTATTTGTAATAGTAATCATCCTAAACAAAATTCTCATAAAAATATACCTAGAATAAAGACCTCCAAACAAATAATCTCAGAAATGGACCACAAGTTTTCAGATGCTACAGTGAATGATGATGAAAACTGCTCGAATCACTCCATTACAACTGGTGAATTAGTCATTGTGGCTCTAAAAAAAATAATAATTTGAACGTAATCCAGTGGCCTGGACAGGCACATAAATAAATAATAAAGGCACCAAAACTAAAAACTACAGAGAAACAAATAGTTGCAGCATATATATAAATGAAAATGCTACACTAATATCTGAAAACTCAACAAAACATAACACAACATCATCACTTCCCGTGTTGACACTTTCAACAGAAAAAAAATGTGAGATTCAACAAAAAATTAATTCATTTTATAACTAATTCAACAGCTTTATAACTAATTCAAATTTACCCAAAACTGATATTATAAATAAATACAGTCTTGAAACAACATGCCTGTGTAATACAATACCAGAATGTGTATCAAATATTACCAATACAATTAGACATACTGGTATCCCAAATACTTCCTTAAAAGCATGCCACTTTCTATAACAGAATTTCCAGCTATTCCCTTTTATTCTCAGGGTCTAAACTACCATAGAAAAGCATATCAAAATAAAATTTACCATACCAATCATAAGGAAAATTATTCAACAATCAAGCAGACAAACCCAACACTAGATTTGACAAACATTGATATAATTTACTTTCCTCATATAATACCCATTTCAGTTCTTCTAGGAGCCACATATCAAATGCTAATATAGCAAAAATTGGTACTACAATTCCTTCTAAGTCTCTACAAAATACTAACAACCAAAAATCTAATTCATACAATAAAACCTGCTTCCATACCTGAGTAAAACTAATCATGACCTTACCATGCTAGACATATTAGAACTACAAAATCAACAACAGGAAAATCATACCTTCATGGAGATATAGACCACTGCATTCTCTACAAATGAATTCACGTAGAAACAATATCAAAGCCTTTATGTTGATTTCAACCATACAATACCTCCAACCCTCCCAAATCTTTAGTAAACTACCACAATGATAAAAGTGTTGTTCTGGCAGTGACAAAGCCAAACTGCTCACTCCATAAATTCCCCAATACAACACTTTACAAAATGATAAAACAATACAAACAAGCAGAGGGCATTCACCAGATCCTCACATACCCAAATAACAGATACATTGCTGTTGAATTTGTCAATTGGGACTTTCAAAATGGATTTAAATCAAATTTAAAAAAAACTAGACAATAAATTTTTTATATACATCGATACCAACAGACCTGTTACCCTACTGGAACACTCAAGAATTGTATCATGGGCTTTGACAATAATCTCCTCCAAGAAATTCTATTACCTTACAGAAAAATCCAGAAGTTCTTATATTTTCCAGTAGACAAGTTGATAATTTCTATCCTATCTAACACTGCATCATTTCAAATTCACTTAAAAAGGCCTAGTGCTCACTGACATATCAACCACTATTAAAGCAAAAGATTTTCCAATGATACTTTCCTTCGATGGTGACAAACCACAATGTTTTTATTGTGACTAAAGAACACATCTCATAAAAGAATGTCCAGCCAGAATATGCACTTCTTCTGGTCAAAAGAAAAATAGGTTTTACAAATGCAAAGTACCTCATAGACTCACACCTGCCAATGTCACACATAATGACATACCAACAACAAATACTCCTGGCCTGTATACTGCTGAAGCTGAAGTCAAATCCTACTGTTCATTAACCAACATCAAAGATCTTATGAATCCTACTACTGAACTCAAGGGAAAGCCATCCAATGACAGCAAACAGATCCAAATAGCATATCAAATCCTAAACAGCACCAATCCCAAAGATAACTCACAGAAACCAGGAAAATTACCAAAAGGCTCAAAATCAAAAGAACCAAATAACGCCTCCAGACCAAAAAATCTAACAATCTCTTCTGACAATACAGGCAATGCATTGCTCAACCTAGACCAACAAGATCACAATAATGCACTCAGAACTAAAAGGCCTCAAAGATTACAACAATCAGCAGTTACAAACACTAAATCTATAATGGATGCATCAAAACTTACAATGCCCTCCATGAATTCATCCAATATGAAAGCTCCCACACCAACAAAAATAGATCTTCACCTCCCATCTCAGACTATAACTCAGACGTGTATATCAACTTACACTCTATTGCTAATAATAAACAAAAATCTTCCAAATGTTCAAAGGCCTGATCTGAGGAAGAGGAATCACACTTATTTACTTCCAAGTTCTCCCTTCCCTACAGCATTAATTCTATTCTCAAAAAGTGGAAGGTACAAAGCACATCCAAGAACCATCTCAGTCATGAATTGCATAACAATGAAATGGAGCTCATTCAAACTCATAACCATAGGGTAACCTTGCCAGATCAGGAATTTAGTGATCTCAATTACAATTCCAACCCTCAATCAAAGATTCCACTGGTGGTAAAACCAAGCACCAATAGTCTTCATGGATAGGTACACGTGCCAAGTCATTGGTCTCAACATCAGGGGTATTAATTCTTCTGACCATTTATATGTGATTAGGCATTTTTTCCATCTTAACATCTCCTCATTGTTTATTCTTAGGAGATATCAAATATCATCTGAACCCCAATCCTCACATAATACCTGAAACTTAGAAAACTGGCCTTCACTCTTCTGTCTACTAATACATTGGCTGCCAGAGGGATAGGAGTCATCATTAATGACAGTAAACCACCTTTTTACTACAAAGTGCTGTACCATGATGCCAATCTCATTGCAATCAGGCTTGCATACCAATCTACGCAAATTTATTGCCATTTATATAAACTGCCAGAACAACCCATTGACCTTTTCTAGAATAATGTACACCATAAATCTCATCACTGCAAACAACACAGACCCTGCAATCCCCTTGGGGGACTTTAATCTGCAAATTATATGTTCACATGGAAATACCTTTATCTCTTAACCAGGGGATTCATAAACAGCAGAGGTTTTTTTTTTCCTGGAGGTGCATACTCATTCTATACAAAGAACTCTAGAACACTGATTGACTTGATGTTTTACACCTCAGAGCTGCACTATGGACTGGAAGACAAGCTTCAACCCATTCCTTTCCCCAACAAACTTGCCCTGATAGTGCCTCTTGATCTCGACTGCTATACCCCCATAGACTTCAATAAAACAATCAGAATCATTACTAAAGCTGCTGCCATTGAAGCAGTTTTTTCAGATGCCTACCAACTCATTGAAAATTAACATTCTGAACATAAACCCAGAGGAGGCCTTGTTTGCCTTCGCAGGCATCCTCCAAAACATATTCATACAGCACAACAAGAAACCTAAAGGGGCATTAACCCTTATGAATGAACTTCATTTGCTACACCATAGGATTAAAAATGTCTCAAATGATGGTACTATAGACAATGTCCTATTACATAAAAAAACAGTATAAGCAGAAGCAAGATGTGATTGCTGAAATAATACCAACAAACATTTCTAGGTTATACTTACCTGGCCAACACTGCTGGATGTGTTGCCATCTCATATGGGCCCTGGGGACAAAGAAGAAATAGAAAATCCTTTGTCTTTTTTCATTGGTGGTAGCCACATCTCTAACAACCAAATGGTCATCCAACTAGAGTCATATTTCAAAAAAGTCTGTCAAACTATGTTCCCTACCTTACAAACAGAGACACAAAGCATCACAGAACAATGAACATGAAATAACGAATTCAACCATCAAAAACTGCTTGGCCACTCTGCCTTCCAATGTCCATCCAGGACGACATGGCATCCCCAAGTTCATGCTTATGCACCTTGAGAATTTCACAGCTCCCATAGTTCTAAAACTAATTAATCATCTTGCAAACAGCAAAAGAACTATCCCTAAACTTTATTCCATAGTGATGGTCCTCTTTATTAAGAAAACCGGGACCTAATTGTTCTGTCTAGCATAAGGTCAATTTTTATGACTCCAATTGTTTTAAAGGTTGTTGAAGGCATGATCAAGAAGAAAATACAAGATGTTATTTTGGACAACATGTCCCAGTCACAATTCACAAAGAAGGGCTAGTCTACACTTTCTGCAATTGCAGATGTAAAAATCCTTTGTGATCATATCAGATCCAATAATCTATACAAAGCCATTGCCATACAGCTGGACATCTCTGATGCATTTGATTCAGTAGATGTCACCATCCTGCTTAATTATCTCTCAGCACTAGACATTCCTACTCAAATCATTCAGATATTGGACAATCTACTAAATAACAGATTGGTCCACATTTTTCAGAATGGTTTATTTACAGATGGTTTTAGTCCTTCAAGATCTATACCCCAAAGATCTCCAATTAGTGTCCTATTCTTCCTCTGCTTAACACCATTCTTGAGCAAATTGAGGCATGACTTCCAGAAAACTATGTACCCCAGCTGAAGAAACACTGTAAAGCATTCACCTACATGGATAATGTACTTGTCACCCTACTCTCACAAAAACATTTAAATCCCCTCATCCAAATAATCAAAAAAATTTCCGAATCCTCCAAACTTTACTTCAACCTTAATAAGTCATCGGTATGGAAAATCAACACCAGCAAGAATATGTCATCACCTTTCTCAGCCAAACCCAAAGCTTTTTGGGGTTCCCTATATACAAGTCACTACAAGCCATGTCATTACAAGAACAGAATTTCATCATTGAAGATGCCACCAACACAGTTAAAAACCTTGCCAAGGTTTACCTATCCCTGCAAGGGAAAATCTCACTCCTCAACATCAAGATAATGGTCACGATTAGCTATTAGCTACCCATCATAAACATGACAAAGACTTTTAACACCAAAATAAATGGAATCTGTGCATGGCTTTTATGGAATGGTAAAACAGCGTCCATAAGAATCAAATGCATGCAGTGACATAGAAAAAATAATGGTATATCATTGCATGCAACTATTTCAATATATTACCAAAAAGTATCACTCTTTGATCCACATTCTCCAAAATAAATTTCTCCATGTTGTAACAAAACAACCAGTCATTCCTTCAGACAGACTTCCACCTTTGAAGATCCTTTGAAGATAAGCTGACTAAATCAGATACTTGGCTACCTTCTCACTCACAATGGCCACTCAACCCTAGTATTCAGACAGAAAATCTCTTTTTGGTATATTCATAACCTGATATTTCCCACTCAAAACACTACCATTTCTTATCTCGGTAATGACAATCGGGTGTTCCCCTGATTTTTCAAGCATCTCAAACTGAAGCCAAGATTCCTGAATTTTCTAGTGAAAATCAACCTGAATTAACTCCAGATGAACTGGGTCTTACAATTCAGGAGATTTTTCAAGGACATAGATCCAGTGTGTCACAACTGGCACAGAAGCTCAGAAACCCTTGATCACATGATTAATCATTGCACAGCAGTTGACAAAATCAGAACATTCATTACTCGTAATTGCCACATTTCCCCGAACAAAATATTAAATATCAAAATATGCTTTATGTCACCTCAAGACTCTAGACCTTTATCACTTATGCCACTTGGATAGCCAGATGTCACAACAAATTTACTATTCCTCATCACAAGCCTGAAGAAACATTCATTTCCAAGCTGAAGGAATTTCACCAAAAGGACAGAATCATCTCATCCAGATTTTTATTTGACAACACCTGGAGCCTGATCAAGCTAGATTAAACAACACCAGTGACCACATCAGACCATTTGGCTGCCTAAGCAACATGGATAACTATTATTTTTGATTTACAATTGTATATCATTGTTACATATGTTTTTTTTTCAATAAAGTTATTTTATAAATAAAATGCAATATAAAAGTATTAAATAATTACCAACTCATTGGAAATTGAAAAAGGTATATCTGGATAAAGCTTTTACCCTGCCATGTTTAAACTTTGAGTACCATTGGAACATGAAAAACAAGAGCATGTTGACTTGGTTGTAAACAAATGGACCTTTGCTGCTGAACTACTACTACTACTACTACTACTACTACTACTACTACTACTGCTGAACTACTACTACTACTACTACTACTACTACTACTACTGTTATTATTATTATTATTATTATTATTATTATTATTATTATTATGATGATGATGATGATGATGATGATGATGATGATAATGATGATGCTGATGATGATGATGATTATTATTATTATTCAAAAAGGAATGTTATTGGAGCAAAGAGTTTTTAACATAGTTACATTTGCATATACCTGGTTGTTTACTTGACTGTCATTTACTTTGTCGGAATGAGTTGATGTATAAGATTACATAGGTCAAGAAGGTGTTACTATTTTGATTATGGGTGTATAATTACATATTTCAATATTGGTTTTATAAAATTTCTCTGATTACATTGATTTTTATAAGTTGCATATTTACATAAGTTGAAATGAGAGTCGTAATATATTTTATATGGGCCTGAAAATACTGTAATTACAAAAAATGATTTAATAGTAATAAAATTTGTATGATTATATATTGATAAATTTAAATTAAAAGTGACAAACTATTTTATTTATTTTAAAAAAGCTCATAATTTGATTCAGAATTGCAAATTTTATCACAATAGTACTATTAAGTTGTTGTTGTTTTTTTTCATTTCTAAAAATGTGGGCAAAACTGTATACACAATATGTTTAATAATAAATTTTGTAAGCAAACAATAAAAAATAAATTAACTGAAAAAGCTCCATCCCATTGATATTAACTTGTATTGTTCATAACTTTGACTTCACTTGTGCTAATCTAAAAACAACTGTAAATCAATTCAAAGATAATGATGATGTATTACAATACAATGTGATAAGATACACTATGGCTTTTCTTTAATGGAGTTAGGAATTTCTCAGCAGCTATGACCAGATAAAAATGTTAGCCACTCTCCCTTTCCTTCCCATTTATGACTTCAATTTTCACCATAGTCTTCTTTCTCATTCTGCATCCCATTTCAACAATATTACCTTTGTACACCCTATGATCCTTTATAACTAGGTCTCCCTTATCTTTTTTAAAGTCTGCATAAAAAACATAACCCACTGTCTGCATAATCACTTTGTTTATATTTATTATCCCACAATTTTATTTTTGTATCATTTCTGCTTATAAGCATTTAAATTTAATTAATAGATGCTTAATGTTTTTTTTTTTGTTTCCAAAATAAGTTATTAAACATTATATTATTACACTAGCGGTTATTTGGTACATATTTTGTTCAAAGTGTTTTCTCATTCCTTCATTTAATTTTCCCAATTTGAGTCAATTACTTTTCTGTTTTCTCTTTTTCAGAGCATCCTGCAATTGGGTGGGCCATGAAGAGGATAAAACCAGCATGTCCCATGTCATTGTAAAAATAACCTCATGGGTTATAAGGTTATCTCTTGTTGTTTTGTCTTTAGATTACTCTGCATGAAGTTAATAAGATTAAAATTTTGATGATTAAATACTAGCTTACATCTAGTAATCCATAAAAGATGATCAAAAATTAATGAGAGACTAATATCTGGGTATGAACCTTTTCTGATACATTCTTTTAAATTAAATAATTTAGATTGATTTGACTTTATCTGACTCATTAGTGTATTTTAGGTCACTTTAGATAATTACATCTGAATCTGAAATGGTTGGCAGTTTCATCTTTTTTCTTGCAAATCACACAGGTTGAGTCAATTTTTGAGTACCATCTTGTTTTTGATTAGAAAATTCAGATGTTTGAAATCTAAGTCCCTTTTTTTTTTCAGTTTCCTTATTAGTTTATCAATTGAGATAGCTAAACTTGAGTGATAGATTTTTAAGTCAGTGTGTTTTTTACTAAAGGCATACCAGTATGTTAATTTGTTTTAAAATGTATCTTATATTAATTGTTATGCATTTTATAAGCTTGTTTATTTGTAGATACAGCCAGTTTCTTTTTTGTGGTGGTGGAAGCCAGTCTTTTGGAATGATGTAATTTCTTCATTCTCTTGCTTTACCTTTAATTTATGGAGAGATTTTTAAGATGTCTGAAACCATAAGGTAGAAATGTCATGGAAACACATTCCATTAATGGGATGGGTCATTGCATCTTTCTGTAGCTTATCACTACTGCTTTATTTTTCCAGAGCAGCCCAGAGCATAAGGATGCAATTTTTGAGATGAACCATTTAGTATGCTTAATCACACATAGCTAATAATTAATATTTGTCAATACCATTATGTTTATAATTAATATTTGTCAATACCATTATGTTTAATAATGTGTCTTTACCATAAATGAAAATATATATTTTAGACAATGATATGGCTATCTTTTTAGTTGTCTCCAGCAGGGATTATTGGATATTGCTCCTCATTGAAACTGAAAACAAGTGCATTGGGAAACCAAAGAATTTGCAGCTTGGCCACAAATCAAGGTAACTATTTGTGCTGAGATAAATCTCCAAGCTGCAGACTTTGCTAGGATAAAGTTTTGGCCATAACATTTTGAATATCTATCATCTCTTGTAGTTTCAGAATATGTTTTTTCAGAAGAAAGAATCACTAGTATGTCATCCATGTAAGAGAGAAGTTTAACTTTTTTCTTAATTGGATGAATATATAGTCCAGGGAGATTTGATTCAATAATTTCAAGAAGAGGATTTATATATACAATGAACTAAATATTGCTCAATGGGAGCAAAATAGAAAGTAAAGGTTTAAATCCCAGGGCAATTTTTCCATCGAGCATCATTAATATTTCCCAATTCATTAGGAGGTTCTCAATAATTGTTAGAATACCTTTGGGACTGAATATCTGTTTACAATTCCAAGCAGAATATCTGTTCCAACTCAGTCAATGCCACCAAAATGTACATGGACAGCAATATTCCCAGCATTACTTGATGTCCTAATGTAATCAACAGTAACCTTAAGCTGGCCTACCATGTCTACAGTCAACAAGTTCTTTTTTGGCAAACTGTGAATGATATATATGCTTGTATATAACATCCTGAAAGTGGTTTTTTATTAGGCTCTCAATGATTTTGATTAATAGCGGGGTCATCAAGATAGACCACAAATTATAAATATCCATGCAGACACCTTGCTTTTTTATAAAAGGCATCAGTTACAATGGATAGAGACTTTGTATGTCCCTGCACTCCTTACATAACTTATCTATCATGTTTTTAATATTGGAATGATGAAGTGACTGAGGTGCAGAAACACTAATCTAGACACTGCATGTAACCTCGGGTGTGTTCTATTAGGAATTGATTGTAGTTTTTGAAGAATAATTCCTTCTGTGATCCCATGTAGTCCATCATTGTTTATGCTGTAATCATGTCTTATTTTCTGTCCTACACCTTTCTGCAATTTTCCTTTAAAGTGATTGTGAATTTTCATCAACATTGCAATGCCTGTGTAGAATTGTCCATGAAAGAGAAGAGATGCCAGTATAATCTGTTTTTTCCCTGCACCAACTCCCAAACAAATACAGATTTTTGTCCAGCAGTGGTAGTTGGCAAGAAAGTTTTTGTCTTTTTGATTGCAATAAATTCTGCTAGTGCCCTTTGTGGATCTTTATAGCTTTCTTTCAGTTCTAGAATCAATTTCATGTTTCCCATTACAATTGGATCTGAATTTTTCCTATTATGAATATTATTTATATATTGCAAGAACAGGACTGGTCATTTTTGTTTCATGTATAATAATCAATGATCGATCTTGTTATTTCAATAAACACAATCCATGCTTCAATAGGAAGTAGGCTTAGGATGTTAATTTTCCAGAGATAAGGGTATATCTCAGAAAAAATAGCTTCAGGAGCATGGATCATGTTAAGCATCCTTGTTGTCTTTATAAGTCCACCAGGAACTTGGACAGCATCTTTTACATCAATCCAGACCTTCAATGTTAGGTGATCTGACAAGACCACATGTTTCCAGACCTTCAATGTTAGGTGATCTGACAAGACCACATGTTTGAGAGATGTCTCAACTAGAAAATGAACATCTGGGGTGTAGTATAACAGATCAATCAGTGTTTATATTTCTTTGTATAGAAGGATTATGTGCATAAAGAAAAATAACCATGGGCACACATAAATCCTCTATTAAATAAGTGGATATAATTTTATTAAATGTCTCATTTGGGTATTTAAAATCTCAAAAGAGGATGGTTGGTCCTTGGCAGGAGGAAATGACCATGTTGATCTTGTGTATTACTTTCAGGATTATTTCTTTCTGCAGATATAAGTAAATAATGTAAAATATATTGTTTCCAGTCTTTAGGCTCAGGATAGGGCAATTATGGTCCATGAATATCAATTTAAATTCATATGGTTCCAATGTTTTACTAATCAGAACCCCCCCCTTTCAGGCACTTATGGTCTCATATGAAAATTTTAATACCAAAAAGGTTCAAGTATTTGGGTAATTCTGTGATCTGAGTTGAAATGAATTTTGCTTTTTGACAGGCAAACCATATTTTGTGCTTCCTTTATTAGCCAATTTTTGATAGAGAATTCCATTTTAATCAAATTTAATCCCCTTATAATTATACCCACTATTTTAATTTTCATTAGCCTGATTCCTGGTTTTGGTTCTACCCCATCTGAATACCAATGCTTATTTTGTGATCCGAATTTCAGATTTAGTAAATTATAGTAAATAAAATTTATAATTGGACTTATATTTAGAGTCAGCTGAGAGATGACCATCAGTGGCCTATTTGACTGATTAATTGTAGTGAGTCAATTGTGAGCTTTCAATCTGTTCATAAAAATCAGATATATTGCCATGTCTAGTGTGATGAGTCTAATGGCAATCTGTTTGATTGGGCTTGATCATGGTCTATATGTGCAAGTATTTTCATGATTAACAGATTTCAGAGTTTTAGAAGAGCTTATTGCAGCATCTGAACATTGAGTATAACTAATCCTTTTAATTTATGTATTTACCAGGCCTATCTCTCTTTTGTCCAATGCATCTTTTTTCATATCAAGTTTATTTCTTAAAGAAGTTTATGATAAATCTTCAATCTTGTCATCTTCTGTATTGATTTGTTTTCATGATTTGTTTCCACATTGAGTCTGAACCTCTTTTTTGATTTCTTTCTTTTGAGCATCCTTGGGGTTTAGTTCTCTTGGTCTGATCCACAAACTGTACTCTGATCACAAGATGCAACAGATGTTTCAGGTGAGTTTGTATGTGCCTCAGAATCTTGTGTTCTGGTAATCATTCTTTTAGTTTTCCTTTTTGGTGATCATACTTTTCTTCTTTCAGTGTAATGAGCATACAACTTATAGATGGATGTTCTAAGATTGGGATATTTAATTGCTTTTGCCAGAATCCCTTGTTGTTATACCATTGCAGAATTGTTTTCTCAGAAGTCTCTTTAAATGATTCAGATTGATTATTAGATATCATGCTTTCATTTCTCTGCCATATTAGTTTTGTCATATTTCATTATTTGTAAAAATTGTAGGTGCATCCGGTATAAGTTCAGGCTTAATTCTATTTATTTCACCATTTTTGTTATGGTAGTTGCATCTGTGGAAGTGGAATTTTTTGTTTCCACATCTTATACATATTCTAACGAGGCTTTAATGAACCAGGCAAAAACCTTCAAAGTTACACTTATAATAATTAATAAAACAGGACATGAATTTTTAACTTGCTTTTAAGATAGCATTAAAATGTTCATTAGAGTGAGCTTAACACTAGTTCCAAGCAACTTAAAGTGTCAAAAGAGAAAAATTTCAAAATCTCTATAGGAAAGTCCCTATCCCCATACCAATTGGTTTTGACATTCCAATGGAGATTTATTCCTATATGTAGGCATATATTATATGATCTCCAGACCAACTGGTTTTTCACATCCCAATAGAGATTTATTTATATATGTAGCCATCTATTATATAGAAGAATTTTTAATCTATCCATGTATTTAAGTGTATATTATAAAGAAGCATTTCTAATGCATTCAGATGTGCTTATTTTAAATCAATTCTGATAACATAGATATATTTTCTTTTCCAGGTTAGCAGAAACACATATTTAATTTTGTAAGAGAAAATAATATTATAGATATAATAAACACCTCCATACTTCCCCATTCTTTTCAAATTCATATAAATAATGATTTAAGACAAATAACACCCCAAAATGTATTTCTTGCTGAACCAGCACTCATAAGTTGACCCAGGTCACTATCTCTCATTTATATCTTTATTATATGCAAAGTATTTATCTAGAGTAAATTGTCACACTTTCATTTACCATTGTCAAACTTTATATTACTGTAATTACTAATCCCTTTGAATGCAATATAAAATTCACATATATGCATGTATATCAGTAAGGAATAAAATCAGCTATCAAGTCAGTATTTGTTTGATAAGTATTCAATTAATTAATTATCAGATGTTTCTTTTTTAAAAAAAAAATTAAACAATAGATTCATTCTTTTATTTTATAAATTCAAATAATATTATTTTCCTTATCTGTTTACACTAATAAAAAATCACATACAAATGCACATAATTAAATCAGTGTATGATTATTATAAATTAATTGTCATGATGCATGTATAAACATTTGACAGGTATTTATTATATTTTTATTATAGAGCTTACTTTAAAGTCAATATTCATTAATTTCTTAAAAAGTAGTGGATACAATTATAAATATTATTAAATTTATTAATGTTTACCTTTCCAATACATAATGACAATTATATTATTTCTTAATATTTCAGTTATAGAAAACACTTTATTTATACATTCCAAATATTTCAAATATTAAATTCAAATCCTTATCTTGAATTTCATCCATAGTTGTCATCCATTACTGGTAAATCTTTCATTAATAAGGGGATTTGTTTATTGAGGTTGAATGGTATGTATACTTCTCCTGATGTTCACACAGACATGAGTTGAAAATTTTTTTATGATGCTGATAGATAGCTATTCTTTATAGCCAGACTTGTTAGGTTTTCCTAAATAGAGGAGCTGTTTCTTCATTGTATGGCTTGATGGTTATTTTTAGTTTTTTTCACAGCCATGAAACAGGACTCTGATCACTCTTTGTGATCATACAGCTATGTACTGTTTCAGAAATTTATTATGACATGGCTTTTAAATCTTGGGTTTGACAGCTATATTAACTCTGTACTTATAACTGATTATATACTCTTGTAAATCATCATTATTATTGTAACTGATGATGACTATACTGATTTTGCGATCTTTCTGTTCCTTTATCACCAAGTCTACAAATTGATCTTGCATGGTTCCACACTAATTTGATTGGTGATGATAATTTCATTGTGGATCAGGATTTTATTCTACTTGGCCACTGGGCCATTTAACTTTGAGCAGAAACAAAATTTTTAATTAGGAATTAATTTCTTATCTATATGTTTTTGAAAACCTAATGACTTTTTTGCCTGTAATAAGAATTACAGCCTTTTCATCCTGTGATTCAAAAACATTCAGCTCTACAAAATATATTTTTAAAATGCAAGTATTTCAAATGTTTAAAGATTCATTTAATTTTTGATTTGAAACTGTGAGCTTGAATGAGAAAGATTTATATTTTCTTTTTTTAATTGTAGATTTTAAAATATTTATTTTTCAATCAAATTTAGAAATTTTTTTGTATAATATCATTGAAAAGCTGATTTTTTAAAATCACAGTTGATTACTTTTTTTTTATTTCCAAATTTCCATTAATTGATTTGATATCATTTTTATTTAATTTAAACAATTTTGAATTGGCATAAAAGAATCTTCAAAAGATATATGTGAAACAGCATGTCTATTTCATTACCCTCTGCTATACTTTGAAATGAAATTGCTGGAAATATGATTTCATTTCACATAGTATAAATATCATTATCCATTATTGTGTCTCTATTGGGTTGAGATTGGCTTTTGAAATAGGTAAGATGAGATGGTAAAAGTGAATAGATGAACTGCAGCCATCAATGTCAAGATAAGCAGATAACTAAGCATGAACTACAATACTCAATGCCCCATGATGTCATGAGAAAATACCTCATTTTAAGCACTACCACTTTTTATATCTAAAGAAATCATCCACTATATATTGTAGTCTTAGAGGATTATCCAGAGGCCCAGGTCTATAAACACTACTAAAATAAACTTGGATATCAACATTTAGGTGTGAATAGTATTGAACATATACATTGGAACTTCATGATCACAATGCATCCTAGACATCCTGCTCAACATTCAACCACCACAACATTAAAAACATAAATTTACACATCACTACACCCCACTCATGAACTTCTTATATGAGCTACCTCAGTTTTATTGATATGGATTGCATATTCATCATGGTTTGGTATACTAAATATTAGTTTCATTTCTCTGATAAAAATATTTTGTCTTATGTGTTTTTCAGGCCAAAAATTGTCATTGTGGCTTCCTTATCTACCTCCATATTGTCTTTGAAGATCTTTTCTACTATTTGATCTTTTAATTACTCAGTTCTAGTATGGACTATGAATACTTCTTGTACAATTTCTCCTCTAATTCCTCCATGCTGGTACTTAATTTGTTCAGTGATGATACCATGTCAGTGTGTTATAATGTCATGTAACCATCTTCCTTTTATATTGGTTATCTCCTACTCTTGGCCCACCATCTCTCCTAAATGGAAATTTAATTGGACAAATGTACCGAACTTTTTAATTTGTTTCTGAGGTACCACAGTTGTCATATGCCATTAACAACTCAGACACCTACTCAATGGGTTGGCAATTTATAACAATCAGCATCTTTTCAATATAACTAGGAAAATTGTGGTGGATCAACCTGGTGATATGGTGTGTTGATAATGGAACCAATTGTTTTCTGAATAAGGATGTGTAAAGTTCAACAGGTGGGCACTTTTTCTGGGAAACTTTTTATTTTATATCTTCTTGACACTCATCACTCCATGGCCATCTCATTATAGATGTTTTAAAGTCATTGAAATTTGTGGGCTGCTGAAAAGAAATCACTCATGCGTTTGATGTACACTGAAGATGGCTACAAGCTATCACTCATTTTGCCTCTTTTATCAAGGCATTAATGTTGAAGTACCTCTCCTTACTTCACAGGCAATCAACATCTGCAACATTAGAGCTTCCTGAAAAAGTTTTTGTATTGAGGAACTAATTCACAATTTCTGGCATACAGTTGGTTATAGACACTTCATCCATTTTGTGAAGATTTTGTTCTATATTTTGCTTTGGTACTGTTTCTGTTCCTTCACTTACCTGCCTATTGTTAGGAATATATTGCTCTGGTAATATATGGCTGCCTTTTATTTGAATTTTTTTTTAATTTGGGTGGCCAAACTATTCATTTGTTTCTGCATGAAATACTGAATTATTTACATTTTAATATCAATATCTTCACAAATTTGTGACATGTTTTTCTCGTGTTTATTCAGTGACTATGTGACTTCTTCCATTACTTCTTATTTAAGTCTTAATATTTGTTGAAACAGTAAGATTTGTATTTGAATCTTAAGTTTCACATTTTTCTCACTGACCAGTCTATCCCACCCAAATTTAAACTTTTGGGTATCAAATTACATGTGTAACAATATTAAAAATGTATAAATATATGTAGAATTCAGCATAAACATGCACCCATTTGAATCTCAAATTAAAGGCAATAAATAGGGATAAAATAATATAATTTAGATTTTTTTTTAGTTATATAATATTGTATAATTTTAATCATTTATTTTGTATTATAAAGTTCGTATTTATTGCTTTGTTTAAATTTCGTTTAATAATAATTCTAAAAAAATCTGATGTAATATTTAATTAAAAGTTAAAATAATATTATGTTCCCTATTTGTCTTTGAAATTTAAAAGCACCGGTCAGTGATAGATAATAAATTAATTAAAGAAAAATTCCCCAAAATGTAATTAGTAAATGTAAAATGTAAACAATAGAATGGCAGCTTTCTATAATTAAAACCAACAAAATGCATTGATTATCCTCAGGGCATATTAAGTAGAACCTAAAAATACCTTAACAAAAATGTGAAAAATAAAGATAAAAAAGAGGCCATCTTAGACTTGCTGGAGACATTCACTTAAACTTTAGCTTTGCTCTCGATCACTGAGAGTCTCCAAAAATATAAAAATAATTTGTTCCTGCCAAGGTATGACCGAGTAAAGCACCTAGATTATTCTCCATTGGGAGATGGCCTATCAGATGCTGAACTTTCTATTGCCCGTCATAAATTCACCATGAAGATTTGCTGCCTGAAATAAATGAAAAAGATGCTGCTGCTGTGAAAGTAAATGAAATATCTAAATACAAGAAAGAATTGCCACTCGTGAACTTTTTGCTGCTAAACTAATGGAATCAGAAAACTTCTTATAAAATAAGTACATGTCTGTGTTCAAACTCTAGAGTACTCTAATAACATGCTATAGCTATTCTTCATATTACTTATCTAAATTGTAAAATGTAAAAACTACCATTTGTATAACTAAAATTGAATAATTAACTTAATGTGTAAATTTCTCCAATAATCTAGCTTACATCATTCTATCTTTCTTGGGTGCGTATTTCTAAAATCTACATTTTATCTATATTTATTATTTAATTATTGCGTGCTAATAATTGTCTCCATGTTCAAAGTTGTGCTTATGTGACACCTTACTTCATCGGGCCGAGGCAGAGATCAGCCCGACAGTCTTATAAAATCATTCGCAGCATTGCAGTTTCAATATACTGCCATTCCATATCGCCTTTCTAAAGCATACCACGTGTTCCTTTACTTAATTTTATTATTCTATATATCACTCCACCTCTGCATTATCTTCATAATTCACTCTCAAATAAATGTTTGCCCTTAGTCATAAAATAAATATTTTAATAAAATAAATATATGTCCGCCGCTACTCTTAAATCTTACTTCAGACTCTTGCATTGCAAAGGTATAAATCCCTCCAGACATGCATTAGAAATACTTACTCGAGAATTTTAGGTAGCTAGATTACACCTTCAAATAAGTGAATTCCTTTTGTAAACATTACAGTATCGGAAATACCGCTACTGAGTCCTCAAGATAAAATAATGTCTCAACAAATAAATGTATTTCTTTTGTAAACATTACAGTATCGGAAAAATCGCTTCTGAAGTCCTCAATATAAAATAATGTCTAAATAAATAAAGGTATTCTTTAAAATATAATCATGTCACAAATCCCGCTACTGAAGCTTTGAATCCCTAAAATATTGTTAGTAAATGATTTTATTAAAATGTATTAATAAATAATTTTAAACTATATATCTGCAGTTATGTTTCATTTATTCAATACCCATTCTATATAATATTTCCTCAATTATGTAAATATGAATGTTTAATTAATATTAGTTTGATTATTGGCTAACTCGAGAATAAAATCATGAATCTCTTGCATATCCCTGACCACCGTGCCTAAGGAAATATTTACTAATGTCACATCAGATGCATTGTTTCATGGATTGTATTGTGGAACTGAGAAACTATGTTCGAACTCAGTACCACGGGTGGCTTCGCTACTCGATGGTGCTGCTGTTCTGTATGGTGGTCGAATTCTGCATTATGTTTACGAGTCACACGTTTTTTGACTGTTACATTGTTCAGTAATTTATTTCATTATTTGATTAATTTTTTCATGTTGACTTTTGGTTGCTTCTATTTTGCCTCTTTTGTATTTTTTTCTGCTTTTTACATTTATTCATTTAAACTTTGATTTGCTTCTAATTATGTTTTTATCTTCTTCTCTTTGTTCATCTCTTCTTTTATATTCTTCTTTATTTATGGTCTTCTTTCCTTTATATATCTCTTTTATTTTCTCTCTTTCTTTATGGGATTTTTCTTTTTGTTTATCTTAATTTTTATTTTCTTCTTCTCTTGATTCTTCTTTTTTTCTGTTTTTTTTTCTTTTAAAATTTTTAATAGCTGACTTAACATGGATGTCTCCTTTGTTTTAAGAGCTTCTTCTACTTCTTCTTCTTTAACTTCTTTTGTATTATTATCTTCTTGTTTTGTTCTTTCCTAGGAAGATTCTTCTCAGCTTCTGTGTTCATTATCTTTTTCTCTCTCTGGTTATCATCCAATATTTAACTTCTAATTTGTTTCTTTCATATGACATTTTACTCTATGATAATCTACTAACATTTTCTAAAATTAATAATAGTCTCTCTCTGCCCACATCATTATTTAGCTCCAACTTTTTTCAAGCATCCTTTAGTCTTTACATACAATTTATTTTTACTTGTCTCTCTTAGTTTTCGACTTTTCAGTTTATTTAACATTCTCACATCATATGCACTGTTCACACTCACAGAATCTTAATTGACATTGCTCTCAATATTTGTTTGTTTGTATACCTTTTTTCACTTTAGTTTTTAATGCTTTTGGATAGGCTAGCTAGACTTGGCTTCATGATCAGGGCAACAAATGTAAGTTGACTGATGTACCAACTTCTCTCTCAGTTGAATTTATTTCCTGGTGAACATATTGCAAGACAGAAATAAAGATTGACATTGCCTAATGATTATTTTACCCCCTTCAAGAATATTTCGTGCTCATCAGAAGATATGACATTAAAGAGACTGAAAACATCTAAAAACTTTGTCTGTTTGGTTTCCCAAATGGTACCATTTATGTTCCAGTTTACTACAATATTACTTATTCAGATCCGCTTTTGGTGAACATAGATCTTAGTCATGAGATTCCTGTGAACATGTAAAATGAATGATGCATGATGTAATATGAAACTGATTAGAAAAAAATGTTTCATGTAACAATATTTATTTATTTAACAATATTTTGTGTAATAAATCCTGCAAAGTTATTGATAGCTCATGTTTGAGGTGATACATTGTTAAGCCACTTATTCCCTAACAGCTAAATTATCTTGATTACAAATATTAGGTGCAATAAATCCTACAAAATTATTGATAACTCATATTTGTGGTGACAGCAAAATTTATTGATAAATTTATATTTGAAATAGTCGAACTTTGGGATAACATTTCCCCATATTTGCATTTATATAGTGGTCATAGACATGTCTATTTATTTCATGTGGTAGTATACTCCTAAACGAGCTTGATTTCTGTTTAATTACTCCTTTATTAATCATTAATGATATATATATGTTAAAAATAAGATTTGCACCGGTTAAATATATAAAACATATATTTTGCAGGTTCATCCGTGTTAAAAACTTTTAATATTAATATACTGACATTTTGACTTGGTCACACAAGCCATCCACAGAGTTATAAAAGGTAGAAAGATGGTTGTAGAGGCGCTACAATCACTGATTTAAATAAAATGTTAAAATTCCACCGATAGCAAAAAATGTTAAATTTAGGAATGTATTTTAAAAAAATCTTTCCAAATAGGAAGAAGTTTGCATGTATCATCTCGCTTATTGATACAATATGGCCTTTTAAGTATCTCAATGGCTTCCCTAATTTTGCATTGGTAGAGATTATCACATCTGGATATGATCCTGGTACTAGAAAAATCAATTTTATGACCTGAATCTATAGTATGGAGTGAGAGTTCTGATGATGAAGAGTGTTGTTTAACTGCATTAGCATGCTCATCTCTCCTAACACTGATGTGATGATTACTCAGACCTATGTAAGAAGCTTTACAATTTTTACATGAGATTTGATAGACACCATGACATTCAAAAGGGATTGAACCTTAGGCTTGGTTATTATGTTGATGATCTTTTGATGAGTAGAAAATGCTGTATCTATATTACAGCATTTTAATATACATCCAGTATGGTCTGTAGTTCCTTTTACATATGAAATACAAATCCTAATAGCTGATTTATCAACTTTTTCTTTCCTATTTTGTCTATTTTGGGCTTGAAATAAGGCTTTTTTTTATAAATTTGTAATTATAACTATTTGCTAATAAAAAACTATTAATATGATTTATTTCTTCTTTCAGATGTGTCTCATCTGAAAGGTTAATTGCTCTATTTAAAAGAGTTTTGTCTACAGAAACTATCTGAGTTGGGTGATGATGAGAATGTAAATGCAAATATCTGTCTCTGTGTGTATCCTTTCTGTAAATAAAAAAAAGATAAACTATTTGGTGTACTGGTGACTAGAACATCAAAAAAGGGAGTTTTCCATCAGACTCTGTCTCCATTGTAAATTTAATATGAGGATGCATATTATTTAAATGTAAGAAAAATTCATCTAATTTATTTTTTCCATGTTGCCATATGGCAAAAGTGTCATCTATGTATCTGAGCCAAATGAGAGGTTTTAAAGATGATGATTCTAAAGCATGAATTTCTATATATTTCATGAATAAATCAGCTATTACTTCTGAGATAATATTTCAAAGAAGGAAAGACAAGCATTAAATAATATAAAATAATTGTTGTACTTCCAGCTGATAAAGGTAATGTCACAGTTGTAATGGATCGTGACATTTACCATAATAAAATTTTAGATCTGCTTAATTATAAAACATATAAACTATCAAAAAGAGATCATACTACGTATTTGGAAGAAACAAACAACCAAAGCTATTATTAATAAATAATCTATTGAAACAGAGATAAAAAAATAAAATAATCCCTCATGAAAAATTTTGTGTATGTCCAAAATTTTATGGACTTCCAAAAATTCACAAACCAGATACCCCCCTTCGTCCAATAGTAAGTGCAATAAATTCTCCAACTCATATTTTAGCCAGATACATATCGTATTTCATTAAACCTACAATCCCATCTATTAAATCATATATTAAAAACTCTCTCCATTTTATTTTTTAAAAAAAAAAATTTAAAAATTAATGCTAATGACATTCTGGTCAGTTTTGATGTTGTGTCTTTGTTTACAAATATTCCAATTGATGAAGCTTTAAATATAATCTCACAACATTGCAATTTACCAGACCATATTATTGCTTTAATTAAAGATAGTCTCTTAAATACATATTTTGTATACAATGGACAGCATTACAGACAAGTTATTGGTACTACTATGGGCTCACCTATCTCAGGAGTAATAGCTGATTTATTCATGGAATATATAGAAACTTGTGCTTTAGAATCATCATCTTTAAAACCTCTCATTTGGTTCAGATACATAGATGATACTTTTGTCATATGTCAACATGGAAAAAATAAATTAGATGATTTTTTCTTACTTTTAAATAATATGTATCCTCATATTAAATTTACAATGGAGACAGAGTCTGATGGAAAACTCCCTTTTCTTGATGTTCTAGTCACCAGAACACCAAATAGTTTATCTTTTTCTATTTACAGAAAGGATACACACACAGACAGATATTTGCATTTCCATTCTCATCTTCACCCAACTCAGATAGTTTCTGTAGCCAAAACTCTTTTAAATAGAGCAATTAACATTTCAGATGAGACACATCTGAAAGAAGAAATAAATCATATTAATAGTGTTTTCTTAGCAAATAGTTATAATTACAAATTTTAAAAAAATCCTTATTTCAAGCCCAAAATAGACAAAATAGGAAACAAAAAGTTGATAAATCAGCTATTAGGATTTGTGTTTCATATGTAAAAGGAACTACAGACCATATCGGATGTATATTAAAATGCTATAATATAGATACAGCATTTTCTACTCATCAAAAGATCAGCAATATAATAACCAAGCCTAAGGATTCAATCCCTCTTGAATCTCATGGTGTCTATCAAATCTCATGTAAAAATTGTAAAGCTTTTTACATAGGTATGAGTAATCATTGCATCAGTGTTAGGAGAGATGAGCATGCTAATGCAGTTAAACAACACTCATCATCTTCAGCACTCTCACTCCATACTATAGATTCAGGTCATAAAATTGATTTTTCTAGTACCAGGATCATATCCAGATGTGATAATCTCTACCAATGCAAAATTATAGAAGCCATTGAGATACTTAAAAGGCCAGATTGTATCAATAAGTGAGATGATACATGCAAACTTCCTCCTATTTGGAAATATTTTTTTAAAAAAACATTCCTAAATATAACATTTTTTGCTATTGGTGGAATTTTCACATTTTATTCCAATCAGTGATTGTAGCGCCTCTACAACTATCTTTCTACCTTTTAAAACTCAGTGAATGGCTTGTGTGACCAAGTTGAAATGTCAGTATATTAATATTAAAAGTTTTTAACACGGATGAACCCGCAATATATATATATATTGAAACAATAACTTTCCAAGCCCCTATCGTTTCACCATCAAACCTAATGACACTCTCATCTGTGCTAAGTTTGAACCTATTTAAATGTTAATAAATCTAAAATTTGCTCATGTCTGTATAAACAGTATTATATATTTACGTGCGAACCAACGCTATAATTAGAAAGGATTAGTAAAATTATAGCGTACTAAAGTTATTTAATATTTCTAAAAATGTTTATTATATTATTTAAGTTAAGAGTAAATTATTAATTTTGTTGTTTAATATTGTAATATCGTATGTGGATATATAATCTGTGCTATATAGAAGAAAGACATGATTTAAAATATGTAAAAGCCGTCATCTAAAAATACTATTAAATGTCTTTTAAAAATTGTTAAAAGATCTCTTGTTTTAAATATATTTCAGGGAAAAGTTTCTCGAAAATATATTTAAAAGCTATATCAAAATATGTTTGTAAATTACTTTTAATAAATATGTTAAAAATGTTTTCATTTTAAAAAAATGTTAAAAGGTTGTTTTTAAATAGAAAGAGTTTCTATTATATGTAAGATTAAAAGCTGGTCAAGTAATTAAAAATATTTTTGATTGTAAACAAGTGTCATTAATGACCACACCTGGAATTCGTAAAAAGTAAAACTAGTTCAAAATTTATTAATTAAAATCTCTTTAGATAAGATTTAAGTTATTTTAAAATCTAAATTGGACAATTGTTTGCAACGATAAATCTTAATTATAATAATAGCTTATGGAATGTTTCTAACATAAGTTATCTAAGATCTGGATTATAAATTGGAAAATATTTAATTAAATTCCTGAGTTTAGTGAGTCTTGAGGTGGGAGATTCCGATAAGGAAAACATATAAATACTCTGTATTTTTTTTAACAGGGATAGACAGCCATATTGTTAGTGAGAATTGCAGCCAGTCTTCACAATTGTTAATGTTTAACATGTCCAGCTAAAAGCGGGCATCTTGTTGCTGTTACAACGCGGGAGAACGGGGTTTCTCTCGTCGAAATGCCTAAACCACCATCATGCTTCTAGCAGAGATCAGCCTAACAGAATGGGAAAGATGATGCCGCCCAGTCAAACTAAACCAAACCTACAGCCAAGAACGTGCAGTCCAGATTAATAATACCGGTACCGTTTTATTTTTCAAACCGCATAGCTCTGTGTAATTCTGTGTAATTCTTTATGTAAATATATCTATATAAGTTAGCTAACTTTCTTTTTAAAATAATGATAAAGCTAAAAAAATGTAATCAAAACTTAAAATCCATTTAATATTTTAAATATGTCACTTGCTATCAAAATTTAATGTGTTAAAGTTTAAATAATCTGACTTATTTATATTTTCCTTTCATTTAAAGTACATTATAAGCGTCTAATTTAAAGTTATATCACTGTGGTTGTGTCTATATTTCTTTGCTTATTTTATTTTAAATGCTTATTATATTTTATATGCCAATATTTTGAAACAGTGGCACTTAATTTCATCTTTTTAAGAATATATTATTTAAAAATCTTCGTGTAAATTGTTTATTGCATCAACTTCTCTGCGCTGTTTCGAAATCCTATATTTTTTTATTATTTAAATGATTTATTATGTGAAATGTGGCTCTGTTAATCAACCTTTTAGAAAACTTAACTTGATAAGTTTATTTAAGAATTAAATTTAGCCTTGATCGTTTTTATAAGTATATTTGACATTTAAATTCTTAAGTCCATAGAAATATACTTTCCCTCCTTAAATATTTATTATCTATAAGTAACTTAATAGATCGAACATGTCAAAGTACAGATATAGTAATATCCCCTGTTAGTAGCATAGCCATTTATTACCAGGCTATACAAGAGTTGGTCCCAATTTGATAGAGCTAATATGCTATTAACTTGTATTTCATAGTATGAATTATACTATTTCTTGCTTGGCGGATGTGATATTATTTTATAAAAATATTCTCGTTTTGCTGCTATACGTAATATACGTATCTCAAGATGGAGCCACGGCATTGCCAGCACATCTTTTCTTATAGGGTAGAGCAGTAGCGAAGCCTGAGCCAAGGCCAGGTTAGCACGTAAGTCCCCCGCCATTCCTGAACACCATGTTCCTTTCCACGCAGCATTGCGATCGGTTACAGGGTACCGGCGTTTGTCGCAAGAACCCTGAAGTTATTTCATCCATCCACAGAGCGACTTTTCCTATTATTGTTTACCTGTGCCATAGTGCATTGGTAAAATCTTATTTCAGCCAACTCTCCCACCTTTATATAACGCTTTCAGCATTCTGAAATTTTCTCTCGAAAGCCATGTTCGATCGATCATTACTTGAGCTGGTTTATGCGCTCGTTATTAAATAATATTGTATATTTTAGTAAATGAATTCATGATCAAAGTTTAATATAATTATTTATATACCAGCCACAAATGTAATAGGATTTGGCTTATCGAGATTTATAGGCATAATGTAGTGATTGATTATGTATTAATTTAAAAGCAACTCATAAGATGGGCACATGTTAAACCCATTTATGAAAATTAAATGAAAGTATTTATATAAAGCTATTTTGAATTGTATAAAAATTATTTATATAAAGCTATTTTGAATTGTATAAAAATTATTTATATAAAGCTATTTTGAATTGTATATAAAAAGAGAATGTGTTCTCGTAATTACCAAATGTTTGCGTACATTCTACGCTAAATGCTGTTGTAAATAAGTAATATATAGCTATGCCAATTGTAAATAAATATATAATTAATTTAATGTAATTCGTTCTCTGTCTCGTTATTGATCTAATTCAATCCAATTCTAATTATCATTTATAGCCTATATATGTGAAAACTATGCATTAATTTAAATTAAATTAGTGATATTTTAGTCAATTAAGAACCTCTCTTTTAATTATCAGAGTCTTATTGCTTCTCCGTGACCTAGGTCAGCCGTGTGGAAAGAGGTATACTACATGTAATTTCAAGGTGGTCATTCGTAGGGTCTTGAGTCTTGGAATCCTGGCTTACGAGTTGAAGTGTGGTCGGACTCGGGATGTCACAGTCCTAGTCTGGTCAGCTTTGGTCTCTTTTGCTTGGATTCTGAATTCTGTTACACGAATGTACAAACTTGATTGTTACAATTTATATATATATATATATATATTGATGCAAAGATTTTCATGGGTTTGCATATATATATATATATATATATATATATATATATTGATGCAAAGATTTTCATGGGTTGCATATATAAAAGACATATTTTGTGGGTTCAACCATGACCAGGTTAAAAAAATTTTTAAATATTGATTTACCAACATTTTGACTTGGTCACACAAGTCATCCACTGGGTGATAAAATGTAGAAAGTTGATCATAGAGACACAAAATTCACTGATTTAAAAAAACCTTAAAGTTCCACAAATAGGAAAAATGTTAAATTAAGAATGTTTTTTTTTTAAATATATTTCCGAACTGGAGGATGTTTGCAGGTATCATCTTGCTTATTGATACAATCTGGCCTTTTAAGTATCTCAAAGCTTTTCTTAATTTTGCACTGGTATAAATTATCACATCTGGATATGAATCTTGCTACTATAAAAATCAATTTTATGACATGAATCCATAGGAGAGATGAACATGTTAATGCAGTTAAACAACATTCATCATCATCAACACTCTCACTCTATACTATGGATTCAGGTCATAAAATTGATTTTTGTAGTACATGAACATATCCAGATGTGATAATCTATACCAGTGTAAAATTAGAAAAGCCATTGAGTTACTTAAAAGGCCAGATTGTATAAATAAGTGAGATTTGATGCATGCAAACTTTCTCCTATTTAGAAAGTTTTTTTTATAAAAACATCATTAATTTAAAACTTTTGCTAATGGTGAAACTTTAACATTTATTTTCCAAATCAGTGATTGCAGAGCATTTACAACCATCTTTCTACCTTTTATCACTCAGTGGATGACTTGTGTAACCAAGTTGAAACATTGGTATATCAATATTTAAAATATTTTAACATGGATGAACCCACAAACTATGTCTTATATGCATATATATTACAAATCAAAGTCTATATTTCTTCAAAATAATATGCATAAATTTATAAAAAAAATATTACAAAATACAATGTTTAATAGTTTATATATATATATATATATATATATATATATATATATATATATATATATATATATATATATATATATATATATATATATATATATATATATATAAACTGTCACTTAGAAGCGCTTACAACTATCTTTGTAGTTTTTATCAACTGATACTGTTAAAATGTCAGCTTTTACTTAATTCAATGATGTCAACTTTCCCATAATTCTGTGGTATTAACATTTGCTGCTTGCCTACTAATTAAATCTTGCTTGTATTTATATATTAACATTGCTTTCTTAATTTTTCTTTTATTATTATTTCTTCCACTTTCCAATATTTTTACATTACTATAATTAAAATCAAAACAATATATATACATTATTTATTTAGGTCATAAAAGACCGAAGCTGATGAATTATCATTATTCTTACAATTTTGTTTTGTATTTTGAACCTTTTTAATAATAACAAGGGCTCTTTTTTTTAAATGTGCACCTCAATTCACCTATATACCTTCTGCCACACCTACATGTCCATTTATAAATGATACAATGTTTCTCTGTCAATAAAGTCTTACCTTTTAAATAATTTATTAATTTATTTAATGAAGGTGGTGCATAAAATGCAATATCACATATACCATTATAAATTTTATTAATGATACATGCCTGTTGAATTCAAATATATATGGTATTGATATTCAAAGTTTTTTAGCCGAAGAATTAAGATTATTATTAAACCAATAGCAAAAAGAGGATATATTCCATATAAATTAAAGAAACCAATGTCATATAAAATGGCAGGTTTAAAGTCCTTATTATTTAGAAATTATAACTATTGTAAATATGCATCAGATAAAACCAAAATATTGAAATTTATTATAATGAACTGTTAAACATTGGATATAATTTTGAGTGTGTTTATCACTGTTAGACATTTTAAATGTAAATATAATAATAATAATAATAATAATAATAATAATAATAATAATAATAATAATAATAATAATAATAATAATAATAATAATAATAATAATAATAATAATAATAATAATAATAATAATAATAATAATAATAATAATAATAATAATAATAATAATAATAATAATAATAATAATAATAATAATAATAATAATAATAATAATAATAATAATAATAATAATAATAATAATAATAATAATTCTGATAATTTTTTTTGGATATCAATACTATATCTTTCAATTCAACAAATAAGTTTCATTTAAAAAATGTATAAAGGTATATGTGATGTTGCATTTTATGCTCCACCTACATTAAATAAATTAATAAATAATTCAAAAGATAAGACTTTATTGATAAAGAAAAATTGTATCATTTACATAATCGACATGTAGGTGTGGCAGTGTATATATAGGTAAATCGAGGTGCACATTGGAAAGAAAAACAAAAAAGAAATTGTTATTATTTAAAAGGGTTCAAAAAACAAAACAAATTTATAAAAAAATAATTCTTCTTTCTCAGCTTCTGTCTTTTATAACTATAATGCATTATGTATATATGGTTTTGAGTTAAATTATTGGAAAATGAAAGAAATCATAATAAATTTAAAATTAAGGAAGCAATGTTAATAAATAAATACAAGCAAGATTTAATTAATAGGCAAGCAGCAAATGTTAAGATCACAGAATTATGGGAAAGTTGACATCATGAAATTATGGGATAGATGGCATTTTAAAAGTACTAGTTGACAAAAACTACAAGGCTAGTTGAAAGCGCTTCTAAGTGATAATTATAAATATATTTTTATAAACTTTTAATTACTGTATTTTCATATATATATATATATATATATATATATATATATATATATATATATATATATATATATATATATATATATATATATATATATATATATATATATATATATAAAGTGTATTGATCCTGGTATATGTATGTAGATTTAACTGATTCATTTATATCAAAATATGAACTATTTAATTCAGGTTTTTATATTTATATTATATAAACATCAATAGAAATATATTAATTAATAAACATAACCACTTGGGTTGTTAGAGGCATTCAGGTATATATATATATATATATATATATATATATATATATATATATATATATATATATATATATATATATTAAAAAAAAAAAAAAAAAAAAAAGTAACAAATTAAAAGAGGGTTCAAATATAATAAAGTGTAGTTCAAATAAGATCCAAGTAAAGGAGTTCATTGTAACATAATTAAAGGTCGTTCAAAAGATATTATTACCATATCTGAGTCCAATATATATATATATATATATATATATATAATATATATATTATAAGCAAATTATTAACAACAAGTATTATAACTCAGGTATATGAAATCACGTGAGGTGAGTACACTAGTAATTCAATAAAATATAACTCAGGTATATAGACAGTAGATCTTATCCACTTCCATTTCTTGGTTTGATGTTAAGTGCATGTTAAAACAAATACTAAGTGAATATGGTCTGGCAGGGCACCACTAGATTATCTGAATCTAGACACGGTTATATCTAATAGCCTTTCACATTTACCAGGTTTGAATCCCCTTTTTGGTACTTTATTTCTAATAAAAATGGAAGATTTTGCTTTTTGAGCCATACCACTATACACACTAATATTTAGGTAAAAGTAAAACATCTTTAAACCAAAGTGGAGTATACTAGACATAAATCATTTCTCAGATCTTAACATAACAAATGTGTTTCAATATTTTTATAAGTTTACTAGCTCAGATTATATATAACTAATTTAGGATGGCAATTCACTCATCCTTGCATGAAATAGACGACGGGATGTGGTTATAATAATACTAAGAAATCACTAAATATTATAAAATCAATATTTATTTATGGCCTTTAAACAGTTAAACAGCTCATTAATTAAAACGTTGATTACGATGATGATTATGATGATAATAATAACAATAATGACAAGGGTTTCAACTACAGCTCTAGGACCTAGCCTAAACATAAATTTAATTTTTATAAAGAAATTCATAATTATTGCTTAATTTTAGCATACTTACTTATATCTTAAATAACTAATATTCAACCACTGATGATGATGAATAATCACACTTAACAAAGACTACACTTAATGAAATATATACGCCTCGTTTAATAAAACAAACTAATATTTATTACTACATTTCTAACATATACATAAAAATTTCTAGATAAATATGAAAATTGACATGAATAATAATAATAATAATAATAATAATAATAATAATAATAATAATAATAATAATAATAATAATAATAAATAATTGATTATATAACAATCCTCAGATTAATTTTAAGTTCTTCCCCCTTTCCCTTCAAATGTATTTTGTATTAAGTTGGACGTCACATTGACCATGATTTTCACTCCATGAGAAAAGTATTTCAAGAAAAAAATATTAACTGCTCATTAGCACACACACACTTTATAAATCTAACATGTAAGTAGAATGTAAGAAAAAAAATGTTAATAGAATTGAAAGAGCAAGTTTTAGAAAAGAGTTTTAAATCATTATCTCCCCCGCTCTTCTACCTCTGAAATGCTATACTTAACTTGAAACAAAATAATCTAATATTCCAATACTACTCATTATTTCACATTCACTCGCAATTATACACATATAAAAATATTATTATGTATGTGCGTGTTTTATCCCATAATAACAAAATATTATTTAAAACCAAAATAATAATAATATATTAGTTAAAACTAAAATCATAATACCATAAAAAAATTGTTTTACACATTAATATTTTTCATAACTGTAAAATTAATAAACAAATAATTTTCATACATTCAAGATCATTTATGAAGCTCAAAGTTATTATTAGTAAGACATTCTTGTTTTTAATTGATGTGAATAGTCTTTAAAAGTTCTTTAAATAAAATATACCACTTTATTGCTAAAATGTTTATTAAGACTCTGATATCATAAAGAAAATAGATATAAAAAGTCATATTACTGATCTTTTGTTTGTGGCGAATTTCCAAGGGTTCAAACTTGTCTTGTATAATGTCTATACTTCTGCAGCTACCATTTCCGTTTTACTGGGAATAATCTCTTCCTTGAGGTGTATAACTATTTGATGATGATGACTCTATTGAGGTTACTTGCTTTAGTGGACAATTTGGAAATCATTATATTAATTTTTCTTCTCTTCCTGTCAAGCATAATTCTTTAGTGGATGAAATACAGCGGTTGTTTTCACATTTATAAATTTTCTTAAGTTTAAAATCAGTTGTTGGAACAATTAATTGGATTTGATGATTTAATATTTATCAGGAGATTAATTCATCTTCTTTGAATGCAGGTGAATGCTTTCTTCCTTCTATTAAAAACATCTTATTTCTCTAGTCAGTTGAAAGGTGTAGAATATTATTTTAGACACAACATCTTTTCTTTCCTATGTGATGTGCAGCTTCCTCAGATGGTCCAGCAAATGGGACATACATATAATTTTTCTAGCCAGCCATTTCTTATATTTTCAACATTCAATTTAATAGTTTAATAATCTGAATCAATCACCAAAAAAACAAATTCCAGACACTTTTTATATCCAATTTTTAGCTAACTTAACCAATCAGAGATAGCGTCACTTGCTATTTTTGGACAAATTTGTTTAAATTAGATCTCTAATTTATTTTCAACTAAATTATTTTTCAACTGAAAAGTTTAATCCTTTTTCCAGACACTTTTGTTTAAAAAAAATAGACTTAATCCTTATTTCCTCTCTTTTCTCTTTTTTTTAACATCCAGGTAACATTTCAAATCTTTGAGCTTCCTTCTTTAGATCTTGAGATAAGACAATTTCAAAATTAGAGCTCTCACCCAAATTAACCTCCCAAAGTGACAAACAATTATTTAAAAATAAACAAAATTGCTACAAAGATAGATATCTGATTAAACAATTTCCTCTTTTAACATAAAATTGTACAAAAAATAATAATTTGACAGATTTAATCCTTCCTTTTCTTTCAATATTTAGTAAATGTAAATTTCTGTATGTAATGTACACACAACCTTCATTCTTTCAAATCATTCATAAACTAACATTAAAAAATATAATTGCTAGCTTAGTAGTTATAACCCAATTATTTAATTAAATCTGTAACTTTTAAATCCCAATTATAATTAAAGAAAAGCAAAATAAAAGCATAGAATAAAATATTAGAATTGATCAAGCATAGGTTAGTTTTAAAGAAAGTTAAAATGTTGAATATTTGAAATATAAAACAATTAAATAGCTTACACATACATTGCCTATACATATGCATTATAACTTTGCTTTTTAAAGAAAATTTAAATATTCAATAGTTTAAATGTGGTTATTACCTTTCTATCAACACACAAACAAATAAAGCATATAATTGTTGACCCACTCTTTCTCTGTTTAAAGCGTTTATAATTTTGATCTGGTAGGGTTTGAACTTGGATGCCCTACAGCTTCTTTTATGGTTATATAAAATTGTGATGATGATTTTTGGTTTACCTTTTCTACATGCACATTACTATAAATTTATCTAGTGACTCAATTGTAATGGCACAATATATATATATATATATATATATATATATATATATATATATATATTATCATAATATATATATATATATATATATATATATATATATATATTGTACCCTTACTTCCGGAAAATATAATATCAAAATAAAATGGGTCTTGCTCAGTTAATGATTATGCTCAGCTAAATGAATATAATTGACAAATAAAATTACTCTACATTATTATTAAATATTCTACTAGCTCAAATTAATAAAACAATCATATTGGTTTGGTTTATAAAATAAATAAATAATTATTTATTAAACCATGAGATTTGGAAGTGAGATGCAAGTGATAATAAAGAATACATTGAGCCAATATCCCATAGGATACTACCCCAATGGCATAAGAACACTACCCCCCTATTATTATCTCAAATCATAAATCTATAGCATTTTTATGACTTCAATAATAACTAATCATTAAGATTACTCTAATAAATAAATCTTAATCTTTTTATTTAAAATATTTTAGCTAAATAAATCTCAGGTTTTTAAAACTACTTTAACTTAATCAAAAATCACTGTAGTAAAGCATGATAAGGGAATCAATATCATACTCCACTGCACCTTATTAATAACAAACATAATAAATAATAATAATATTCTTAATTGTATGATTTAATTTTACATATCTTTTCTCCATTATAATTGTTATTAATGATTATAGCAATAAAGAAATAATATAACGTAATCTTTTATCTTTCATATGATATTGTAATAAATATGTGGTAGTATCTTATAATCTGAAAAATATATGTGTGACAACAGATACCATTATAATTCTGTGTAATATTATAATAAGTAACTTATGAACATAAAGATAAATAATCTTAAGAAAATATTGTAATTCTTAAATAATGCTTTTATTTATTTCTGTGCAAATGTTATGTTTTGGTTCAAACCCTCTGTGTTTCAACATGTTTTGTAATATGGGATATATAATAATCTTAACACACAAATTTTGATAACAAGTTTAACAATTTTTTTATTACAATAAATGAAATAAACAATGATCTATTTACAATATTTACAATTTGTACAATAAGTCTTGCACCATTATAAATCTATTATTCATTGTAAACTAATAATATAAAACATAAATTTAAAGTCTTCAATCCGACTTAAAAAAGTACATTTTTTTTATTTCCATCTTTGACAAATTTTATAATAAAGATACAATTACTTTACATTAATTCTAAATATTTTATCTTAATAAAAATCATTATAATATGCTTCCTTTAAGCCTACATTGGTTATGAAGCATAAAAGAATAACATTTCAAATGTGTATCTAATCACTATATAATTTTTCATTTTGTAATGTTATTATTATTAAACACAAAATATCCAATGTTGGTTTATTAATAAAATATGTGGACATCATTGTTAATCATATTATTATACTCATAATCTCTTACTTAATATTATTTTAATATGGAATAGTTGTAATTATTGATGTACTTCTTAATTATTAAAATAACTACAAAATATACCTATGCTTATCTTACACTTGTTTTGTTTTACTACATTATCTATTTTTAAAAAATATGCAATACTTTTGAAATTTTAAAAATATTTGAAGTTATTTAAAATTTCAGAGCAACTTCATTTACATTCATTCATGAAATTTAATTTTTTTTTTTAAATAAATACAGAACTTATTCTATGATTCTTTATCATTTAATATTCTTTGATTTTTAATTCCATTTTGCATTGATTTTATTCTTCATCATAAGTAAACAAACCTATCTTATACATTAAATAAAAGTCCTTAAACTCTAAATTATTTATCATTTCCATTTAAAATATGATACTGTGCGATGTAATGCTTTGGAAAAAATCGTGACAGTGAATAGATGTGTAGTCAAAGGGAAAAAACTTGAGTCTTACTCAATAGTACACATTAGATAACCATCATGGCTCAGTTTATCAATAAATAGAGGCATGACCTATTTGTCTAATGGCCTCTACTACCTATAGCGATGTCAACACTATTACTTCAGCTTTCTAGAATATCAATATTCAATATAAAATAAATACTGCCCACAGATAAAATATACCAGCTACAGGGCTTTGTTAACTGTACCTGTATACTTAATAAGTTTATAAATTTTATTCATGTTCCCATTGCAAATCCTACATTAATAACATCTCATTGGTTTCATGTTTTTAAAATTACTACGAAGTCACTATCATATAAAATTTTCCTATAGATTTATTACATTTACACCAACAATGGTACTAACTAACATAGTCCAAATAACAAATAAAATTCAGTTGTAATTGTAATGATCTCAACAAAAAAAGGTTACTTTCCTATCAATATTCTTGAACAAAATACAAAATTATTATTATCCATACTTTAAATATTTAAAAAATATTAAAGTCCTGTACAAAAAATCATATAATTATTCATCATCATGTTATATTATACTGGTAATATGAAATCAAAGTATGCATATCCTTAGAATAAACAAATTCTAATATTATAAGTTTAATGTGTTATATAAATGTGTCCACACATAACCCAACATTCATACTTCAACATTATATAATTCATTGATAATCTGCAAAAGAAAAGTACATCATAAATTATCAATATTTACAACTATTACCTAAGTGATATCAACTTGTCAATCACTTATGATTTCTTCTTGTCCACCATTCAAATAAACATTGCAAAGTATAATAAACCCATACTATCACACTTAAAAATATTAACTTATTTAAAATTACAGAAATATATATTATAAAACTATAATATTATTAGTGACTAAATTAATATTTATGAACCTATTCTACTAATTAAATAATATGATAATTGGCACTAAAGTTAATATAAAAAAAAGATATAATTACATATATTTCTACGTTGAATTGTCCTTTACACGAATAAAATAAATGTTTTATTTTCCTTAATTTCTTTTTTTAAATTTCTCTTGAAGAGCAATTGAAATTCCCAACCTTTGTTGCTAGAGTTTTTTGTTCAAATGCTTGACCACAAAATTAGAATTGTTCTGCTCCATGAATGACAGAATAAATGACTGACTGATACATGCATAGAATCCTTCTAACACCAACAAAGTTTTTAAAATATATAATAAAAGCAATAAAGTGACATCTAAAAAATCTAAAAAATTAACAAAAAATAATCATTGATCTGTTCTGGAAAAGTTTATAAAATGATAGTTCACAGTCTTTATTATCCAGAACAATGATTATTAAAATGATAAATAAACTATAATATAAAAAATAAGTGACACTTTGAAGCTTCTTTCCTTAGAATTTTGTTATGGCTTGGTAATGCATTAGGTACAGCAATTTGACTTCAGATATCCGGATATTTCTTTTTGTGCAATTTTTAATTTAAAATATATCTTTTTAGAATTTGAAAATACTTATTGTTAATTGTCCCATTATTGATAAGGATTTATTTGTCAGGGTATTTATCATTTCTTTATCCAAGTATAGTTATTTCATAATAATTTCAATTATCGGTTCTTTTCAACAAATCGTAAAGCATATTATCTTATAAAAATTATAGATTTATTACATACACTTTTAAAATACTTTTCCTTTAGCTATTATTTTATGACAGTATTAAAATTGTCCATAATGTTTTCTTCAAAAAGATAAAATATTTAATCTCCATAGCTTTATTTTCCACATAAAATGTAATATGAGTTTGTCATATTATTTATCAGTTTCTGATATGACTATCTCAATACTAGAAAATGCATTATTAATTTTAATTTCTGAATAGCTTTCCTGTTAAGGTCTACACATAATGTCTAATATAATCCTTATTTAATAAAACAGTTCTCCTTGTTAAAACTATTAATAGTATATTAATAATTTTAAATTTTACTTTTAAAATCTTTATAAATAGGTAATTATTACTCGTTGGTATTTCCATATTTTAATGTGAAGTCAAATTAAGTTTCAATGAAAATTCTGGCAAGGGGATTTAGTTTTTAGCACTGCATCCTTTAGATAAAACTTATTATAATTTATTCATAATACTCTCTTTGCAAAATACTTAAATTGGTATTTTTATCAGTTGCAAATAAATTATAAGAGAGCTAGTATAGCACTGAATTTACTAATAAAACAAAAATTTTAAAAGAAACAGAAACTTTTAAAAAAAATCATCCTCTAAACTAACTGTGCATCAGTATTTATACCCAAAAAATTACATCATTTTATTGGGGTATTATGCTTTTCACCTGATACTTAATTTGCATATAACTTCAGTATCACACAATTAAATTTAAAAAATAAAATATGACTCATCTTTATCTAAAATATTACTTAATTAAATAACTAAACATTTTAAAATGATTTTTTAAAACAATATTTTATCAATTTATTCCACCTTATATTTTAAATGTATCTATTTTATTTAAAATAAAATATTTAATTTTTATTAACTACATCCATTTTATAAAAATCATTTAACTTTTTTATGATAATTAACTTTAATATTTTCTCTTGTGATAGATAAATAAATAGATTCAATTTTATGGTGTAATTTTTAAAATAATTTTTTGAAACTATGTTAACACAAACACTAGCAAGCATGTGTGCATGACTGTATACATGTCACATGACTTACAACTTAGACAGACTGTATCAAAATTATGTCTGGAAAATATTAAATGTTAATTGCAACAATCATTATTTTAAAAAAATAATATAATAATAAAATTTGGAATACAAATTTTGAAAACATAGAATTATATTATAAATTTTCCTATCACAAAAATTACTTTTAAAACATATACTATTAAATATAATTATTATATATAATTCATACTTTAAAATATAGTAATTATTTAATTACAAGTTTTAGCTATTAAAATTCAACTTTTAAAACATATTTTAGACATTTATTGCTACATTATTTATTATGGACATCTTTTCCAAACATATGCAATTAATACATTTAGCTTTATTTAACTGTTTTAATGTTATTTAGCACAATTTTAGGCATTAAATATTTTTATTTGGCTTTAAATTGAACTTTTAAAAGATTATCAATATAATATAATCATTGTACAAAGAGAAAATCAAACTAAAGGAACTAACACACACACACACACACACACATATATATATATATATATATATATATATATATATATATATATATATATATATATATATATATATATATATATATATATATAAACCTTCCCATAATTCATTTCAAACTCCACCTTTTTTAATGCAAAAGAAGTCTTCATAAGATTGATTGCCTCAGAATCAAAAAGTTTTCTCACCAAAGACCCCTTTATTCTTCTTTTTAACTCATTCTTTTCATAAAAAATAACTGAAGCATTGTTAAACATTATTCTATGACCTGTATTGAATTCATGTCTAATGATGTGTTTTATAAAATTAGAGAGGGTTGGGTTAATGGTTATGTTATTTCTCCATTGATGTGTGCTGTCTATATTGATTAATTGGAGTGTAGTGTTATTAATCTGTTTTCATGTTATATAAAACTATTTGTTATGTATGTTGATGATTGTTTATTTGTTATTTAGAAACAGACATTATAAGAATTTTTATGCTGATTGACTCCTTTTGATTCTAATATTGAATTTACTATAGATGGGGTAGTTTTGATTTTGTAAAATTAAAGTTTATAGATTTAAGTATTGAGCAGCTTAATGATGTTTTGTTTTGTTTTTATTTTATAAAACCTAAGAATTTGAAAAATATGATTAGGCCTGATAGTTATCAGCCTTTTATGCATAAAACATGTATTTGTTGAATTTTTGTTGTAGGAATAGAAAGCCAAGTAATTTTAATAACAATGTTGATTTTCAAAAAAGTCAATTTGCTGCTGAATTTGTAGAATTGGTTATAATCATGATTTTAATAAAAAAAGTTGTATTTAAGAATAATGTGTATAGTCATAATTTTGATCGTAAGAATTTTGGTTGTAAGGATAATTAGTATATGTCTTTCCCATTTATGTCTTCAATATATAATTTGGTTTATAAAAATAGTCATTTGTTAGGTGGAATGGAGGTTGCATGGAGAAAGGTTCTGATTTGAATTTGTTACTTAATGATTCAAATTAGTCTATTGATAGTAGTCTATTCCTGGTATTATTTATAATATTCCATGTAGTTGTGCTATGTGTTATGTAGGCAAGAGTAAGTTTAGTCTTAATGAAAGGATTAACATTCATATAAGTAGAGTTAAACATAGGTATCTTTACTCAGCTTTATAGAATCATGAATTAAATATAGGTCATAGAACAATGTTTAACGATGCTGCAGTTATTTTTTATGACATGAATGAGTTAAAAAGAAGAATAAAGGAGATTTTGATGATAAAACATTTTGATTCTGAGGCTATCAATCTTATGAAGACTTATTTTGATATTAAGGTAACATGGGGTTTGAAATGAATTATAGGAAGAGTTATATATATATATATATATATATATATATATATATATATATATATTAGTTCTTTTAGTTTGATTTCACTTGAGAAGGTCTATTTGTAGTAGATGAAACCATGGTTGTGTAAGGATTTTGGTAAAATTTTGGATTTAATCTAGTATTGTATTTTTTTATGTTTTTGCATGTTTATTTTTTACTACTATAGTGATAGGCAGTTTTTGTTATATATATATATATATATATATATATATATATATATATATATATATATATATATATATATATATATATATATATATATATATATATATATATATATATTACATAAATATTTAATGGTAAAAGCAATATTTTAATTCTTTAGAAGCAGTTTCAATTACATAGTACTCCTCATCAGCTTTAACTAAATTTCAATTTTATTTTTAAACTTAATGTTAAGTATATTTCCATCAGCTGTGTATGACCATATTTGTAACTTGTACTATGAATAACATCATCATTATATTTATCTATTAAAATTGCCTCATTAATATTTTTTATGATTCCTTTCTTCCATTAATATTTTTATTTGATTACTATGAAATGTAAACCTATAATTACAAGTTTTTTCATGGTCAAAGAATATGGAAGCTGTTTTAGATTGTCTATTTAGAATTAAACAGAAAGACGGAAAACCTCTCATGCTTATTATCCAATCAGGTGTTATTAATAGTGATCAAATCATACATACAAGACAGAGAATTTAACAAAAGAAGACATCCACCCTCCTTTTTACTTGTCTTTCTATATATCCAAGCCAGTCTAAAGTACTTAGATTTGAAAGTGTAAATCTTCAAACATATTCACATTTAATTCTCTGAGTTTAAATTACAAACATACAGCAAAAAATCATATGATTTACTGTGCAGTAGTTTTTAGATGTTATAACGCATGTAAATAATATTTAATTTATAATGTGCAAACAGTATTTGAAATTAAACAAAGAGACTGAAAACCTCTCGGGCTTATTAGCCAATCAAGTGTTAAATTTTCTGTCTTGTATTTACGATTTGATTGCTATTAATAACACCTGATTGGCTAATAAGCATTAGAGGTTTGCAGTCTTTCTGTTTAATTTCAAATAATGTTTGTGCTTTATAAATTAAATATTATTTACATATGTTACTGCAAGTTATAACATCTAAAAATTACTGCATAGTTAATAGTAGGATTTCATGCTGTGCGTTTGTTATTTAAACTCAGTGAATTAAATGTTAATATGTTTGAATATTCACATGTTCAAATCTAAGTACTTTAGACTGGCTTGGATATATAAAAAGACAAGTAAAGAGGAGGGTAGATGCTCTCTTCTTGTTAAATTCTCTGTCTTGTATTTACAATTTGATCACTATTAATAACACCTGATTGGCTAATAAGCGTTGAGAGATTTGCCATCTTTCTGTTTAATTTTAAATATTTTGCACTTTATAAATTAAATATTATTGTCTGTTTACATTATTTTTAATTTGATTATATAATAATTGATGCTCCTTCAATCTTTTTACCACAAAAGATCTCAATTCACTGATTTATAATTTTTGACATCCACATGTAATCTGATAAATTATATTACCTTTTTGCAATTTTGCAGTTATACTCTTAGAATTCTTAATCAATCGATTAACCTTTGGAGTAACACAAAATGAAATATTATACTTTTATTTAAATAGATTCTTAATTAATTTAGATTGCATGTTATTTATAAATAGCAAAGATATCCATTTTTTTATTATCTAAGGTAACATTGCAAACTCTCTTCTTATTATTAAATTAATTTACTTGATGCAAAATTTGGTTTTATCATAACCAACCTTTAAAAGTTCATTAGCAAAGAGTTCAATATTTAAAATTTTATTACTCTTATATTTGCATAATTTATCATTGTGATGCAAAAACGATTTCAGACTTGCTATTTTATGTATCATTGGAACACATGACATTAAATGAATATATTCTCTTTATCCAATACGTTTAAAATTAATTTATAATTTAAATCAGTAGCATCTCTAAATGTTTTTAAATCCAAATTTGATTTTCCATTTTGTTCATTCTCAATAGTCCATTTTAAATGGTTTAAATGTTCATATTATATAAAAGAACATCAGTAATGTATTGAGAACCACAAACAAAACATCATCAAGATATCTAGCGTAAATCTTAATTATTTTCAAAACTATAAAAAATAAATATAATATCTTCATATTTTGACAATGTAAAATTACAAGTATGGGCAACTATAGGTAATCCCATTGGCCAACCTTTACCCATTTTATAAAACTTATCATTATATGTTGCAATAATATTATCACTTATACATTTTAGTGATTCAATAACAAAATTTATCAAATGTTTATTTACAGACATATTAATTAGTTCAATTTCATTTGGTAAAATTTGTTATTGAATCACTAAAATTTGCAAGTTGCAAATACGTCCATACACAGCTTATAGAAATATACGTTACATTAAGTTTTTAAAAAAAAATCAGTTAAAGTTGAGGAGGGTTACTACGTAATTGAAAGCGCTTCTAAATAATTTAAAATATAATATTGTTTTTACTGTTAGATATTTATACAAAAAGTCTAACGAACATTTTTCATTGATCTAGGCTACTAGCTAATATAGATTGATAGATTTGCAACACAAACTAAATCCAAGATGGCACATAATCTATGCTCCTGACAATACTTATAAATCAAATACAGTTTATATATGTTTTATATATTTATATGTACACAACACATAATATCAATGCAGCTCAATACTAAAAGAATGCCATATCTTTTAAAAGGTCATGAAATAGGGCTACACTTTTACCCACATATGTGCCTTTAATGTGCTTATACACAATAAACCATCAATAATATTTGAGGACACATGGAATCAAACAATAATTTAATTCTTACTTACATAAATTGTAAGTATCACATTAGAATTTATCGCTAATTTTGAGTCTTCATGATATTTAAATTAGAAATAAAGAACCAAAGTCATTGCCACAATTGGGATATTTTTCAACATTAAAGTTATTTCAAGTTCATATCCAACATTGTATCACCCACACTTTCCCATTGCCCTTTTGTAAGAATTTTACTTCACTCAGTGGAATCTCAACTGGCAACACACAAAGATTAACTCTAGAATAAATATTGTCCTTTTGAGAGTACCAATATTTCATACTCTGTAGTCAAGTTGCAATCTTTAAGTGTCCATATATATTCAATGGACCATTAGTAAGAATGGATTTCCATTATTGCTATTAAAAATTTGAGAAGGTTGCCTTGACAGCAGTGAGAAATATTGATTTCTAAATTTACTGTGAATGTTTAGGTTGTGACTGATTGGAATCTAATTATATATATAACCATGAAAATCAGTTTGTAATAGTTTAGTATTCAGAATATGAAGTTTATCAAAATATTTATGTCCCTTAGTTTTAACACCCATCAATTTAAAATCAATATTCAAAGACATACATAAAATAAAAGGCTTTCATATTTCTGGAATACATTGTACTTCATCAGCCCTATTTAAACTCGTAGGTCTCTTTAATAATTCAATTGAATCTGACATGGTTCTCAAATTATATCTTTCCAAATTAGCAAGCATTTTTGCATTGTCAAAGTCAGGTTTGTGACCAATTTCCAAGAAATAATAGGTAAACACCAATGTGTTAATTTTGGGATTAATAGCGTTTTTATGTTTCTTAATTCTGACATTTCTTCGTCTATTATACTGATGTAAATAGCTTCTTGAGTACTGCAAACATGGAATTTCATAAACTCATTCATGTTCCAAAAATAATCTGTATTTAGGATTATGTAAAGAATCACCATTATTTTTGCCAGTAGAAAAAGTAGTCTTTATATTAAAACAAGATAGTCGTCTACTGATTTTATCAGTAATCCCTTTAATATAAGGTAAAATTACTCTGTCAAAAGTGAAAATGTCAATTCTATCCTTTTTTTCCATTTAGTATTAATGCTATGTAAAGCCTTACATATAATGTTTTTAATATAATAATTAGAAAATAGAATGCTTTTCTAAGTTCTATTTCTTGAGTAAGATGATCTATATTAGATAAATGATAAGCTCTAGTCAAAAGATTTTTTGCTGAAGGAAAAATTTAAGCAGGATGATGGTGAGAATTAAATTGAAGATAGCTGTTTGTATGGGTGGATTTTCTGGAAATTGATATTGCTAATGTTTCATCATATTATTTTGTAATTAAAACATCTAGAAAAGAAAGTGATCAGTCATTTTCCACTTCCATAGTAACTTTAATATTTGGATGCCAATTATTTATAAAAACAATAAAAAATTTAAGGCATCAATGCAATGAGATCATATACCAAATGTATCATACACATATGTAAGCCAAATAGAATTTTTTTTAGTAGCTGCAACAAAATACTTGACTTTCAAAATTATCTATGAAAAGATCAGCAATTACATGTGACAGTGGAGATCTCAATGAAATTCTTTTAATTTCTTTAAAGCTTTGAAAATTATAAACAAAAAAGTGTTTTAAAGTCAATGCCTCTATAATGGAATAATAAAATCCGGTAAATCATTGTATTCTGCTATTATGCAAATTGTTCTTCAACAGGAATAATAATAAACATAGAAGAAACATCATAACTAACCAATATATCATTTCCAGTTAGGTTTAAGGTTTTAATTATAGAAATGAAATGTCTTGAATTTTTAATTCTTGATGGAAACTTGTCTGTCAATGGTTGTAAGCATTGGGCAAAAATATTTTATTTGGCTTAGATATGTGGATGATATAAAGTTGATATATGGCCTCATGACATTGATGCCTTAAATTATTTTCTTATTTTATAAATACATGACATCCAAATATTTAATTTATTATGGAAATGGGAAATAACCGATGACTTTCTTTTCTAGATGATTAATTACAAGAAAATGTGATGAAACATTATCAATATCAGTTTAAAGAAAATCCGCCCATACAAACATATATCTTAATTTTAATTGTCAACATCATTCTGCTCAATTTTTTTTTTCTGTAGCAAAAAATATTTTGTTTAAAGATTATAATTTATTTCATAAAGAACATCTTACTCAAGAAATATAACTTACAAAAATATTCTACTTTCTAATGATTATAATAAAAACATCATATGTAAAGCTTTATATAGCATTGATACTAAAAGAGAAAAAGAAGATAGACTTGATAATTCCTCTGTTAATAGAGTAATTTTATCTTATATTAAAGGGATTACTGACAAAATCAGTAGAATACTATCTTCTTTTAATATCCAGATTACTTTTTCTACTGAAAAAAAAAATTGTGATTTTTTTTTACATAAACCTAAAGACAGAACATTTTTGGAACACCAAGGAATTTATAAAATTCCATGGTTGCAGTTCTCAAAAAGCTATGTTGATCAGTCTAATAGATTAATTAAATGTCTGAATTAAGGAACATAAAAATGTTTTTATATAAAAAATTAACACATCGGTTTTTACTTCTCATTTTTTTAGAAATTGGTCACAAACCTTATTTATGACAATGCAAAATTGCATGCTAATTTGGATACATATGATTTGAGAACCATGAGAGAGTCAACTGAAATATTAAAGAGACCTACTAGTTTAAATAGGGGTAATCAAGCAGAGCGTATTCCCGCCATATGGATACCTCTTATTTCATCTATATCTTGGATTATTGATTTTAAATTGATGGGTGGTAAAACTAAGAGAAATATACATTTTGATAAACCTCATATTCTGAATACTAAACTGTTTCAAACTGATTTTCATACTTCATCTCGTACTCCATCACATTACAGTTTGAGGAAGAACTTTTTTTTCTGGAGTTTACCTTGACAATGGAGGGTCCTAGTTCGTTGAAATATAAGTATATATTAGAAAATAACACACAGTTTTACCCAAAAATCATTTATCTACATCATACAACCATAAAAACATTAAATATAATATTATTAATCTTTATGGGGAGAAAATGTTTTATCGTTTAAGAGCTATCGAAAAATATTGGTGAAAAAATAAAAAAAATTGTGCGATCTCACATTTGTAATTCGTTGTAGAGGTAATGAAGTAGTTCCAAAATGTTGCAGATTAAAGTTTCAACCCAACTCTTTTAAAATAAGAAACATTATAAAGGTGGTCAGTAAAAAAAAAAAATGATTTCTTTTATTCAAAATATTATAAAGAATTTAAACTATATTGATTGTTTTTTTACTGAGACAGCATATAACGTTAATCAGTATTATCCACCCTGTTATTTGGTCTATTTTTGATAAAATAGTTATTTCGATCTAGTAAGGATTCAGAATTTAACACTTTTAAACAAAAAAATAAATTTGCTTTATTAATAAGTAAAAAGGAAAACAATTTACTAAAAATACTGTGAGTGATAAACATGTTGTAAATAATTTATCCTATCGCCAACATTTTTCTGATGAAATTTCTCTATTGGAAAAGGTTTTAATTATGCACTGGCACCTAAATGTGTTCCAGATGAAAATATTATATGCAATATAGAATATTCCTTAAAAATATAGACTTACACATAGCTTATCTCATTATATTTGAAGTTTGTGATGTCTTAAAAAATATTAAACAACCAAAAATAATTTATCTAAAGAAGAATTTATTGACCTTCAAAATTTAAAAAAATATATGATTCTATTGTTGTTATTCGAGCAGATAAAGGTAATTCGACTGTTGCACTTAATCGTTTACATTATAATAATAAACTTGTAGATTTATTAAATGATGAAACATATAAAAAGATTATTAGAAGTCCTATGAGATATTTAGAGAAAAAGACAAAATGTCCAATCAAATATTCTAGTATAGATAAAGATGTGAAAATTAAAATTTCTCCAAGAGAAGATTCTTCATTATATCCTAAATTTAGTAGTTTGCCTAAAATTCATAAACCTGAGTTACCATTGTGACTTATTGTGTTTGCTATAGGTTCTCCCGCACATGCTTTGTCTCGATATTCGCAATGCTTACAACCATTGACAGACAAGATTCCATCAAGAATTAAAAATTCAAGTAATTTTATTTCTATAATTAAAACCTTAAAACTAACTGGAAATGATTTATTGGTTAGTTTTGATGTTATTTCTACGTTTACTAATTTTCCTGTTGAAGAAGTATTATGTATAATAGCGCAATACAATGATTTACCTGATTTTATTATTCCATTAGCGAACCATTGCCTTGAAAATCCTTTTTTTTATAATTCTCCAAAGTTTAAACAAATTATAGGACTTTCAGTGGGATCTCCACTGTCACCTGTAATTGTCCATTATTTCATGGATATTTTTTTAAGGCAAATATTATGTGCAGCTACTAAAAGCCCTTCATTTTTGGCTTAGATATGAGGATGATACATTTCTTATATGGCCTCATGACATTGATGTCTTAAATTATTTTTTTGTTTTTTATAAATAATTGACATTCAAATTTTAAATTTACTATGGAAGTGGAAAATAACAGATTGATTTCTTTTCTTGATGTTTTTATTACAAAAAATGTGATGAAACATTATCAATATCAGTTTACATAAAATCCACCCATACAAACATATATCTTAATTATAATTCTCCTCATCATCCTGCTCTATTTTTTTTTCTGTAGCAAAATTTGTTTTTACTAGGACTTACAATTTATCTGATAAAGAACATCTTACTCAAGAAATAGAACATACAAAAATATTCTACTTTCTAATGAATATAATAAAAACGTCAAAGCATTGATACCAAAAGGAAATAAATAGAATTGGTAATTCCTCTTTTAATAGAGTAATTTTACCTTATATTAAAAAGATTACTGATAAAATCAATAGAATACTATCTTGATTTAATATAAAGACCATTTTTTTACTCGCAAAAAATGGTTATTTATTACATAAACTTAAAGACAGTATATTTTTGGAACACCAAGGAGTTTATGAAATCCATGTTGGCAGTCCTCAAAAAGCTATGTTGGTCAATATAATAGACGAATAAATGTCAGAATTAAGGAACATAAAAATGCATTTAATCAAAAAATTAACACATTTGTTTTTACTTTTCATTTTTAAGAACACAACATATTCCAGTCATATAGATAAATTGTATTTTATCTATGTTTTCGAATGTTGATTTTAAATTGATGGGTGTTAAAACTAAGAGAAATATATATTTTACTACATCTCATATTCTGAATACTAAACTATTTCAAAGTGATTTTTATGCTTCATCTAGCACATAGTCATGTTACAGTATGGATTGTACAAATGTGCTTTCATGGGATTACCTTGACAATGGTGGATGATAGTTCATTGAAATATCAGTATATAATAGAAATTAACACATGGTTTTACACAAAAATTTATTTATCTACATCATACAACCATGAAAACATTAATATATATATATATATATATATATATATATATATATATATATATATATTTATATATATATATATATATATATATATATCAAAATACAGTACAATTCACATAAATTATATTATTTTAGATGTACTTTGACTATACATCTTGTTGTCTTTATCAACTATATAACAGTGAATAAACAAAACAAGACAATCTTTCACAATTTCAATAGGTCAATTCAGATTTTCCATAATTTTTTTTATCTTAACATTTGATGATTCATTAACATTTGGCAATTTCTTGAAATCAACATAGCTTCTTTTTATTTTATGTTTAATTGTAACAATGTTCAATTTGCACAATTTTTATATGTTTATAAACAAATTTAAATACATACTGACAAAATCTATTATGATCAATATAACAGATGATGAAGGTTTATTTATATCTATTTCTGATTATTTCTCATTTTGAATTCTATTATATAAAAGCATATGATCTTTTATACTCTTCTCCAAAGTACACTTAGATTCACCAATATACCGTAAGCCACAATTACATATCAATTTATATATAATAAAATTTTGATTAAAGTTTGAATTTTAGAGTTGTTAAGTAATCTATTTATATTATTTGTTGAGAAAAGCGGTATGACAGAAATCATCATAAATTCTCCTAACAAACTTGAACTGCTCATCTGATATAAATGTCATTGAAATCCATTTCATTTTGATATTATTTTTATTTTTAATTTTATTATATTGTTGATTCATTTTAAATCTTTTAATAATATTAGTAATAGCATTTTTATTATAACCAATACTCAACAAAAAAATAACAAATAAATGTACATTTTTATTTTATCACTAGAATTTTTGCATATTTTTTCATTTTGAAATAAGAATGACTTCAATCCAGATTGTTCTTATTTTGAAATGAATAATAATGCAAATATTCTAGTGACAAAATAAAAATGTACATACATTTTTAATGATTTATTGAAAATTGGTTATAATAAAAATGTTATTACTAATATTATTAAAAAAATTAAAATGAATCAACAATATAATAAAATAAAAATAATATCAAAATGAAATGGATTTCAATACCATTTATATCAGATGAACAGGTCAAGTTTGTTAGAAGAATTTATGATAGTTTGTATCATATTGCTTTTTTTCTCAATAAATAATATAAATAGATTACTTAACAACTCTAAAATTGAAAATTCAAACTTTAATCAAAATTGAATCTAAGTGTACATTGGAGAAGAGAGTAAATGAGCATACGCTTTTATATAATAGAATGAAAAAAAAAAAGAAACAATCAGGAATAGATGGAAATTAGCATTGATCGTCTGTTATATTTGATCATAATATATCTTGTCAATATGGATTTAAATTTGATTATAAAAATATAAAAATTGTGCAAATTGAACATCGCCCCAATAAAAGTAAAATAAAAAAAAGGTATGTTAATTCCAAGAAATTATCTAATGTTAATGAATCATTAGTAATCAAATGTTAAAATAACAGAATTGTGGAAAATCTGAATTGAACTACGGACATTGTGAAAGGATGTCTCATTTTGATTATTTACTGTTATATAGTTCATAAACACTATAAGATGTATAGTCGAAAGTACTTCTAAAAATAATATAATTTATGTCAATTTTGCTGTATTTTGATATATATATGATGTTTATGTAAACAAACGCTTGAAGGTGTTTTTGGTATAACGCCATCTATTGTCATATATATATATATTGATTTGAATACTATATATCTATATATATCTTGTGGAACTAATACAGACATCAAACTTAACTTATTACACACACACACACATATATATATATATATATATATATATATAAATCGATGTATGTATTTCTTCAAAATAATATACGCAAATTTATAAATAAATATTTAAAACACAGTATTTAAAAGCTTATTAAAATATATATGTATAACAGTCACTTAGGAGCGTTTTCAACTAACTTGTAGCTTTGTCAACTATCACGTTTAAATATTTATTTATAAATTTGCATATATATATATATATAGTGACCTTTTGATTAGTTCACCATAATAAATTACTGTAATAAGATGTACTTAATCATCCAAAATTTTAAATTTTTAAAATATAACTGGCATTAATAACTTGATAGATATTTATTGTAATAGAGGCTTTAAAAGATATTATAAACATACTATAGCTTTATTTGTTCATGATTATTTTTTTAAGTCTATGTATAATTTTTATAATAATGTATTTTTTTAATAATTATAATAATAAAAGATCGATAATTTTGATAGTTTATTAAAATATTTTTATAAAGTTGAATAAATATATTATGTTATGTTTAAATTAAAAGGTTGAATTTAATTAGTTTTGAAATATAATTTTTTTATGTTCAAAATTAAAATGCTCAGTAATTGTGATAATTTTCAGTAATATTGCAGGAATTTTGGATAACAGACAGATGATAAAATTAGAGGAAGGTAAGGAAAAAAAAAGACAAATGAAGCCAGTAAGTAATTAAGTCGTTGGAAATATTTGATAAATTTCAGACGATTACAAAGGTAATTTTGTGTTATAACTGTAATTTAATATATATTAGTACAAATCAAGTTAATGTGTGTTGAATAAATAATTATAGCATGGAATAAATAACCAATTTATTCGTCCAGTCAAAGTCATAGTTTGGGAGATCTAATTACATTTTAAAAAAAAAAAATACCAATGCAGAAATAGTTGACAATGGGTATTATTATTATGGTGAACAGTCAAATATATAAGAATAATATTGATTCATTTCAAGCGCTTAGAAGTTGGACAATCGTTCACGTAAGTGAATACAATTTCAGTTATCTATACTTCCTTGTAAACTTAAAGCATAATATAACTTTATGATATAAACAAAACTAAATTGAGTCAGAATAGAAATATTTATAGAATAACTTACAGAAATGTGGAAGACAATTAGTCGATATAATAATTAAATTGATTTACATTATTAAAACTAACCTACAATATTTTTGTAAGAAGATACCCCTATAGTAGTGTAAATAGAAATAATTTTATTTAACTGACTTATAAATATTTATTTGGAAGAGTAAATAATAAATGCAAAATAATTCATAAGCGTTAAAATTGTCTCATAGAAAATAAATTATATAGATTATGAGACTTGATGTCAATAAACTGTAATATAAACATAGACATAAAACAACGAACTTATTTATGTTAAAATTTTGATCAACACTTAATCGATTAATCAGCTAATTCCAATAAAAAATATTTATTTCAAATATTGAAGATGTAATATATTAGATAATTGACAAATGCATTCAAAGTCCTGACGTGGAAGAAAATCTGAACTATCAGCTTTACATGCATATAAATTAAGAAAAAAAAAACAACTAAATAATAATTTTCTATTCTTTGGATAGAAATTTGATAATTATGAACTTTATATTTGTTTTTGTAATGAAGTTAATGTTCATTATGTTGTTAGCGAATTGTTTTATATATTAATGTTTAAGTTATAAATTTAGATATATTCCTAATGAGAACGTTATAGATACGAAGTAAATAGAAGAGTGAAATGGGTAAAATAATGTTCTAAGTTTTTATTATAAAATCGTATCAAGGTAAGATTAATGTATGATATATTTTAAAATATAAGTTGATTAGTATAAGGTAATGTTTTAGAACATAGTAATATAATAGTAAAAATAACCAAATGTATGATAATGAAGTGTGAAGAAAAGTAATCTGAAAGGATTAAAGATGGGCGGATGATAAACTATATGGTACAATAAATAAACTTGTGATCCCAAGTTAAAAATAAATAATTAAATTTTGATGATTGTCAAATTATACTGGCACTTTGTTTTGTAGTATATCACCAGGAAATTGGGAAAATAAGTAATGGATAAATAAAATTATTATATAGTTATGTTGAATTATTGTATGATATAAATCTGTGATTCTTTTTACATTTAGATAGGTTGTCATTTCAGGGGATAGTCAATGTGGTAAATTGTAATTTCCTGAAGAACTGATAAGAACATAATGAGGTTAGTCTAAGTGATCCTCATGTATGTAGTTGGATGTTATAATGTGAGAAATTTCCATAAGATGAAGGTGATCATTTCCAAAGGAGCTTAATGGAAAAGCTTGGATATTAAAATAGTATCATGATAAATAAATCATTACTTGCCATGAAAGTACACCTTATTTGGAAAGGTAAATAAAACCTCCATTTTTATATTTGTAGCATTTGAGTCCAGTAGATATCAGTTTCTTGTCTACAAAATGTTAATTATAAAGAAAATAAGATAGGCATGGTATATAAATGATTTTTAAAAAAAGTATAATGGTTTATCTAACTGTGGAAAATTGTTTAAATGGAAAATAAAATGTAAATACAAAACAAAGGTTGCATTAAGTAATTAATTTTAAAGTGACACTATATAAAAATAAAAACAAATGGGATCAATAATAAAAACAAACAAAGCAAAAAAATGAATGGAATGAGTGATGATCAAATGGTATTGTATTTTTGGTTTCATTATGGGTTAATTTCATTATTTTTAAATGATAAAAATAATCACATTCTGACAACATGTGACGTGGTTGTTTTGCATTCATTAGGATAATAATAATATGTATCTTAAATAAGAAATATACATAAAATATGGAATCCATATATTTTTTTAAGTATCATAGCATCGGCCGGGATGCGAATCCGCAACCCGGGCAACTGACTGCAAGTGCAAGGCAGTCGCGCTGATCTCTCGACCACCAATGCAAGACTGGAATCTATAGTTAAAATAATAATAACAATAGTATTCACAATGATTCTTGGAAATTGAAAAATAGAAAAAATAGATTCCTATAAGTTTAAAATTTTATTGTTTAGTAGATAGGAGTCAGTGGTTCTCATTATTGTATATAATTGTACAAATGTTAATGAAATTATATGTGTTATATTTTGTTGTTATTATATTTACTATTTAAAATTCTGTCCATAGTTATTGTTATTCATGTAAATAAATTAATATTGTAAAAACAGTAGTTGAGTGAAGTTTTTGTTTCAATTTGGAATTATTTTTACCACATTGTAATATATCCAAATACACAAATTATTGAGAGTATTATATAGAACAAAACTGATGGATGTAATTGTTTGTTAAATTCAATCACAATTACTTAAATTAGAACATTTAATAACATTATAGTTTTAGTTTAAAAAATAATTATATCTTTATAGTCACATGGAAATTTCTTATGAAAGTAAATTTGAATTCATGTCAAATACATTCAGAAGAGTATATGAGTATTAGATATTGATATGAGAATATTTTAGACAATCTAATTAAAGTTAACAGGGTATATAAAACCAAGCAAGTTGATTATTTAGTTGACTAAAGTTAAAATGAAAGTTATTTGGTATAATGATTATATTTTGAGATGATAATAAATGTAGTTTATTTTGTAGGTATTAGTTATTTATAAGTTGTAATTATATTAATTGTTAGAAAATCTGATGATGATTTATAATTGTGGAAATTATTATTCTTGTTAAAAAGATATACTAATTCTAATGAAATGACTTAAAATATATTATAGGATTAGATGTGGTTATGATCAAGGTAGTTGGATCTTAGTAAAATCGCTTTTATTATTCAATTATCTTAAATAGAGGAATAAGTAAGAACCTTGTGATATGCATAAGGTAGTAGTAGTTATTATAAAAAAATATGAGATTATAATAGATTTTATTAATTTGAGGTGATTAATTCAAGATGTTATGAAAATATATATATATATATATATATATATATATATATATATATATAATATATCACAGGAGATGTTATGAAAATATATATATTTTATTTATTTTTTATTATTTAAAACCACTCTCCTGTGATAGACTTTGTAAATCTACTTTAGAAGTTATTTGATAGATAATTATAGTCAATTGCTGAGTTTCGTGAAATAGTATTTTATATGGTTTATGGTTTAATGTTAGAGCTAGGCGGTATATAGATTCATAGTGTATAGTAAGAAATGTGGAGATCCAGAGTAGACAGGTTGTAATGGAAAGAAAGGTTTTTCATGCTCAAGTGTCTAGCCATATCATGATCTAATCTTAAAACAAGAAAGACAAATTAGAAAGTATGATAATTAAATATTTTACGTGTATAAAATACATATTAGAAAAAGGACAGGTTATAATATATATATATATATATATATATATATATATATATATATATATATATATATTGCAACTTAAATAAATAGTGAGCCTATTGAAATTTAAGGAGATAATTGCATCTTTAACAAGTAGTAGCTATTATAATATTTCATCCCTTGGTAATCAATTTAAATTAATCATTGTAACTATAAATAAATAATTGTAATGTCGGAATGATCAAAATCATTGTAACTTAATAAACGATGCTGTAAGATTAAAATAAAATATTACCACCAGAAACAAACTATGAATCAAAATATTATGGCTATTAACACATATTAATTTCAACAATCAATCAAAGATTAATGATCAATCCATTGTAGCTAAATATTATAAGATCCAAATGCTTATCTGTACATATTAAGGACACTAATAAGTTATAACTATAATAGTCATTGAAATTTATTAATGAACAAAATATTAATTATCAATCAAAATATTGGTGGCTTAAATTCATCAACTTCTACTTAAGATTTAAGAAATATCATAATATCAATAATTAGAAACTATAATGCTTGGAGAGTAGTGGTTTCAGTTATCTGGTATCTGGCCTATTTCAAACCCTAGTTAGGCAGCCATTGTATTCTCAATTAACAAGTAGATACTATAAACAAATTATTAAGAAGAAACTATTATAACTTGGGAAATAAAATCAAGAGGGTGAGTACACTGGTAACTCAATGAAATATCTTCTCTATAAATCCAACAAAAGATTTTACCCACTTTCGTCTATTGGTTTGATATCAAGTGCATGTTTAACTGAATAACAGGTGAATATGGTCTAGCAGGGCGCCACTAAGCTATCTGAATCTAGACAAATTTATATCTTATAATCTTTTCACATGTACTGGGTTTGAACCCTTTTTGGTACTTTATTTCTAACAAAAATGGAGGATTTTGGTTTTAGACCCATATCACTGTATGCACTAACATTTAGGTAAACATAAAACATCCTTAAACTAAAGTGGAGTATATAAAATTCATCAGACAGAAATAATCTTCTAGATCCTAACATAAAAAATGTGTTTCAATATCTTTATACGTTTTACTAGCTCATATTATACAATTAATTTAAGATGACAATTCACTCACCCTTGCATGATGTAGATGATGGAATGGTGATTATTATAATGATTCATGAATTTCAACTAAATACCATGAAATCACTTATTTATTTATGGCCTTTAAACATTTATCTAGCTCACTAATTAAAATGTGATGATGATGACGATGATAATGATAATGGTTTCAACCACAACATTAGAATCAAGCCTAACCTAAAATTTAGTTCTAAAGAAATTCATAACTATTAGTTAATCTTAGTATATCTAATTAGAACTTAAACAATTAATATTCACCATTGATGATGAATGATCACAACTAAAAAATAATACCTTAATGAAAATATGTGCATCATTTAATAAAACAAATTAACATGAAAATTTCTAGATAGACATCCAAATTTATAATAATAATAATAATAATAATAATAATAATAATAATAATAATAATAATAATAATAATAATAATAATGATGATGATGATGATGATGATGATGATGATAATAATAATAATAATAATAATAATAATAATAATAATAATAATAATAATAATAATAATAATAATAATAATAATAATAATAATAATAATAATAATATAATAGTAATAATGATATAATGCATATTAAACTGGATACCAAATTTGCTAAATTTTCAATCCTCAAGAAAATATTTCATAAAAAAACATATAAACACTCTTTTGGTATGCATACTTTTATAATCTAACATGTAAAGTAGAATGATTAAGGAGAAAAATGTTAGTGGAATTTAAAGAGCAATATTTCCAGAAACAAGTTTTTAAATTATTTATTCCCCTCTCTTTGTAATTTACTAAGATTGCTACTCCTTACATCAAAACAAAAATAATGTAATATTTTAATGCTATATATGTCTATTATTCTCACATTCACACACCATTATATGCGTATAACCAGTTAATGTATTTGTGTGCATGTTTATCCCCATTTTAACTAAACATTATTTAAAAACAAAATAATAATACAAAAAATATTTACATATTAACAAATATTTCATAATTTTGGATTAATATACAATAATACCCTTTAAAAAAACTTCATTAATAAGCAGGGTATAATAGTTTTAGTATACATAAAATTATTACTTAAGGTTATAGCTATTATTATTGAAGAAATCTTTGGTTTCAATCGATTTTGGTTGTTTTAAACTTCTGAGAAAAAATATAAAACTTTACTGCTCAAATTTTACCAATAGTCTCTAATATCATAAAAGAAAATACATAACAAAAATTCATATTACCAGTCCCATTTCATTTTGTGGAGGCTTCCAAGAGTTCAAACTTAGCTTGTTATATATCCATACTTTTGCAGCAAACAATTTTCACAGTTCACTGGAACAGTATCTTTACCTGAAGCATATATTTATTTAATGGTGATGAGGTTATTTGCTTCAGTGGGAATCATTTGGCACTGGAATGTTTTCTTACCTTCTTTGTTAAGCATAATTCTTCTAATAGATGGAGTATATCAGTTGTTCTCATATTTATAATTTTTCTTGGGTTTAAATTCAGAAACTGGATTTACTGGACTATCTCATTCAATACTTATTAGTAGATTAATTATTTTCCTTCAGCCTTCAAATGCAGATGAATGTTTTCTTCTTTTTAAAACATCTTATTTCTCTCAATCAGTCATGAGGTATATAATATTTTTAATTTCAGACAAGACACTTTTTTCTTCCTATATGATATGCAGTTGCATGATGGGTCAGCAAGTCCAAGATGAAACATATATCTTTAATCTGCCATTCTGTTTTCAATCTACAAAAAAAAAATTATATTAAAAAAATGATTTTAAATTGATAGCTGGTAGAATTAAAACACTTGTCTTTTCCTAGTTTCAATATTTAAAAATCTCCTATACAAACTGATCTTTCAGACTGGTTTTATACTTTGTTTCTTTTTCCATTTTCATCAAATCCTTTAATTGTATTCTTAGTGTGACTTTCTCTAGGAACATATAAAAAATCACACTATCGTGATTATTCAGATTAATCCTGTTTTGAAGTAACATTGTTTTAATCCTTTTTTTCACATATCTGTCACAAAATGCATCTGGAAATTTGAGCTTCTTTCCTTGATCAAGCTGATGGGAAAATTGTAAAACTATACTTCTCACATTGTCTATCTTTAACCCAACAAACAATCTTTATAATACAAGATTGTTGAATAAAAAATAATTTAACAGATTTTCTTCTTTTTCAATATGTAATAAATATAGATTTATTTATGCAATGGACACACATACTTTATCATCCATATCATTTATAAAAACCGGACGATTAAAATAACCTGAATGCTTTTTAGAAATTATAATTTTAATATCTTTATTTAAATCTTTATAACCTTCAAACCCCAAATTATAATCATAAAAAAAAATAAAAATAAAAATAAAAATTGATAATACATATTAGAATTTAGCAAATATAGACTAGTTTTGAAGAAAGTTTAATATTTGAAATATAAAATGACAACTAAATAGCTTACACACACACTGTATATATATATATATATATATATATATATATATATATATATATATATATATATATATATATATATATATATATATATATATATATATATATATATATATATATATATATATATATATAGACTTAAATACTCTCCTTTACTTTCACTCCTTTAGTTTCCCATTTTAATCCACAAAATACTTCTTGCAGCACTGCTGTAAAGAGTTTTGGAAATATGGAGTCACCTTGTCTTACACCTTTCTCAATGTTGATTTTTCCAGTATCATTATGTAATCTAATTGTTGCTGTTGCACTTTTATAAATATTCTTTAAAATATGACAATATCCTGGATCTATACCTTGATGATCCAATGCTTTAATCACTGAAGAAATGTGTATAGAATTGAATGCCTTTTCATAATCTACAAATCCAAAACATAATGACAACTCATATTTTTTTGTCCTTTCTATGACTTCTCTCAATACCTGGATATGATCTATTGTACTAAAACAACTTTTAAATCCAGCTTGTTCTCTTGGTTGGTGGAAATCCAAAGTTCTCTGTAGACGAGTTGTAATTATCTTTGTAAAAAATTTATATAAAACTGATAAAAGGCTGATAGGTCTGTAATTTTTAATATCTTCTTTATCACCTTTTTAAAATATTAATATAATTACTGCATTCTTCCAATCTTCCGGTGCATCTTTATCATTTAGACATTTGGTATATAACTTTGCTAAAATTGTTTCTATTTCTTCACCTGCTTCTTTTAATATATCAATTACAATTCCATCATTTCCTGGAGCCTTTCCTTTCTTCATACACTTAATTGCATGTCTCACTTCTTCGTTTAAAATTCTGGGCAATTCGGAAGATGTAATAGATATAGGAGGTACTTGTTCTTTATTACTATATAATTCTTGATAAAAATCTTCTAACAATTTCATGATGTCATCTCTCTTTTTAGTAATAATTCCATCTTTTTTTCTTATTGCAGATATAAATTTCCTACCAATACCAAAATGTTGTTTAACATTTTTGAGATTTTTATTTTCTTCTACAGCTTTTCTTGCTATTTCACAGTTATACATTTTTATATCATTTTCAACTCTTTTCCGTACCATTTTACAAAATTAAAGATATTCAATTCTTTTTAATACATCATTTTTGTATATCTTCATATTCCTTCTTTTCTTCATAAATTCTCTAGTCTCAGTAGAAATTTTATTAGTCAATTGCTGCTTTTTTCTACCAGCTATGTTTGTTGCAGTTTTTAAAAGTGTATCAGTTATTTTCATATTAATTTCATTCAAATCTGTATCATGTTCAAAATCTCCTAACAGTTGAAACCTATTTGTAAGCTCTAATTTAAATTCATTAGAATGTTTATGAAGATTAGGAATATCAACTGTAAATATTGTTTTTCTGAATAATTTTTGTCTCTCTAGTTTTACATTAACACGTAACTTACACCTTACTAATCGATGATCACTTCCTGTGTTAAATTTATTAAGAACCTTACAATCTTGAAATATGCATTTTCTGTTAGTCAAAATATAATCCAATTCTGCTGTACCTTCATTTGGATGCTTCCATGTCCATTTCCTTTTAACATTTTTCTCAAAAAATGAATTCATAATATAAAGTATTTCTTTTTCTGCAAACTCCACAAGTCTATGTCCTCTCTCATTTCTATTACCATAACCAAAATTACCTACAGCAATTTCATCTTTCATTTGTCTACCAATTCTAGCATTAAAGTCTCCCATAACAATTTTAAAATGTTGTTTACTCTGATCAAAAGCCTTTATATATATATATATATATATATATATATATATATATATATATATATATATATATATATATATATATATATATATATATATATATATATATTGTAACAGGATGGTGTGGATGATAAATGGAGTGAACCTGGGTGATGGAAAATCAAATATCAATAATTTGAAATATTAATATATAAGATATATTTAAATTAATTAAGAATAAAATGAGATTAGAGAATCTCTGAGAACATTGAGAGATCAGAAGCTAACTCAAAAGAGCAACTAAATCATAATTATTATCAACCAGCATTATAAAATAAATATCAATATAAGTAAATACTAGAGAGAAATAACCATCCATCAAATCATTGATGGGAATAAATAAATTAGTACAATAAATCAGAATAAAATCAACAGACTATATTGTGGCTGGATTGAAAATGGGTCTTCTTTAGACCAGGCTAACTATTGAGCCTTTGCCAGCTTGGGCAATTATTTAACCATAACTTGGATGCACCAGCTTAGTGCCTATCCATTAGAATACACAATAATCAGAACAATCTAAATAATAATGTTGGGATATTAAACATGTTGATCATCATCAATGCTTAGGCCACTTGTATTGGCCAACTATAAACTTTAATTTTTAACAAGTCTGAACTAAAATAAAATATAATAGTGCATGGGCTTCAAAGAGTATTTTCTTTTGTGCCAACCAGGATGATGATTGATCATCTCTAGATGGCCAAAGCACTAAACACAACCCCATTTAACCGTGTCCGAAATATAGCTCAGAGAACATGGGCTCTATTACTGTATGTAAACAAGAGATGATGGGATACAATTTTAACAATTAAATAAGTTTATTAATAACAATAAAAAATAGTATTTAAGGTCTTATAGGTTAAGGTGTCTGATTTTGAATGATATACAATATTATATACACAATTAAAGTTATCATATTGATTTACAATATTTCGTAATAAGTTTCTACTAATGCATATATATATAACTAATGCATATATATATATATATATATATATATATATATATATATATATATATATATATATATATATATATATATATATATATATATATATACTGTACACAGAGGTGCATTTTATAATATACAAGGAATACATTTCAATTAACATTAAATAATTATAAAAAAATGATTAAAATTTACATATGTGTTACAATTGACAAGCATTGGTATCTGCTGTACAATTGAGAGAAATACACACACATACATGTGTGTGCTTGAAAATTCTGAACATATTAAACCTTTTCTACAATAATACGTGATTAAGCTTTTAAATTATATTTTAAATAATACAAATACTTATGCCAGGTTTACTACAACACGCATATAGAATTGCACAGAGCAATAACAAATTTAAATTTGTCAAATAATAAATAAAAACACTTTTATAATTAATAATTTAATTTTGAATATACATAAAATTTACATATATACGTGTATAGCCATATTAAAAAAAAATCAGTTTATCAAATTCTATTATAGCTTTCTTTTATTCTTTTAAAAAAATATGTAGTCAATTTTCCAGAGGTTAGAAAGCTTTTATTAAGTTAACTCTTAACTAATTATAAATGTCTTTAAATTTAAAATATAGATTTAAAAATGTCCATCAAATAAATTATTGAAAAACAACTCACTTTTGTATGCAAGTTTATATGTGCTTCTCTTTGCATATGTAGACACAGCAGCATACATATAACTACTTCTTTATTCAGCTGCTCTCTTGGACAAGCTGTTTTTTGTCATTCCAGGCAATTGTCATTATCAGGTAAAAGTACATAATTCAGGGATGGTTGGCTTTTTTCCTTCTGTAGTCAGTTCCATTTATACTTGGATTTTATAAGATTAAGGTCAGCAAGCTGTTTTCCAGAACACTTTTAAGGCTATGAATTACAAAAAATCTTGACCTGTTTCCTCCATGTAAATTCAAACTCCTCCAGTGTAATGTAGAGCAGCCACTGCCTTGCATTCTTAAATCATCATGGCAGTTCTTTTGATAATTATACTATCCATTCTTGCAGCTAGATTTACTATGGCCATTTTCTGCTACAGATACCAACTCTTTACAGGTAGTTCTTCTTCTAACTGTTACAAAACTGCCAGCCAAACTGTTCTCTTTAAAATCACTCTCCAGACTTGAGCTAGTTTGTTATCAGCCCTTTTTATAAAATTATCTGAGGTGATAACAACACCTTCATTGAAAACAAAGTTTTTATTTTTAGCTCTCTAATCTCTTTTAAACATATACATGTTTTTACTTAGGGTATTTCTAATAGTTAAAACTCTGTTTAATTAATTAAAATTTCACAAATACAATAGGGTGTTTTTAAATTTCGAAATCAGAGTAATAATTAATAATAATGAAATATTTATATTTATTCAGACCTTTTTATAATATTAATTTCATAATGAAATTTTACTTTTAAACCCAGTGTTATTTAACCCTTTACTTGTTATTATTTTATTTGAGTAAATGTAGAAAAAAGTCTACTATATTTTTGTCTGTGTTTATTTCTAGTTTTCCTTTCAATTTTACATATATATTTATGCACACACACTATATTAGTGTGTCTATGTAATCCAACTGGTTACATTATATATATATATATGTATATATATATATATATATATATATATATATGACTATAGATGGCATTATACCAAAAACACCTTCAAGCGTTTTTTTACATAAACGTCAGAGCGAGTATTTCACTATCCCTAACTCGCTCTGATGTTTATGTAAACAAGTGCTTGAAGGTGTTTTTGGTATAATGCCATTTATAGTCATAAATACAAGAATATGCAAGTTTTTAACTTGTGTTTTTTGTTTTTCATATATATATATATATATATATATATATATATATATATATATATATATATATATATATATATATATATATATATAACAACTCCAGAACCACACCATGCATAATACTCTCATATCTTTTTTTTTTTCATTTCTCAAAAACACCAATGCTTGACTAATTTTATATCTGTAAATACAGATATAATACTCCTAACATATGACTTACCACTTTATTATAAAATAACAATAAATTAATTACTACTCCTTTAATAAAATACTAATGGAACATTAAAAAATCAACTGATAATTCTTACTCATAATTTTTAATAAAAATCTGACAATTCTTTTAAAATAAACTCAGGTTTATTTGAAACACTAATAGTAAAGTAATTAATTAAAATGATGTAGTTAACATGATGAGGGATTTTACATAATATTTAACTATTCTTACAAAACTTACAACAAAAAGCTACTAAAGTACCTTAATACCTCTTAACATTAAATTCATTTAAATGTTACTGTTTAACAATAAAACATTTTAAAGTAATATGATTCTGAGAAAACATTATATTTTTATTTATTTATTCATCTGTCATTTTTAAAATAATCTGTTTTATGATATAGTGGCAATATTGAACATCTTAAATAAATATTGTATCATTTTAAATAACCACAAATTTATTATATATTTTATCATCATAATAAATATGATTATAAGCTTTATTACTCAATCAAATGTAGTAATAATATTCTGAGTAATCTTTATGAATCATTTGCTAACAAATAATGTTTAAAACCATGAATGTCTTATGTATCATGCATGTGAAATGAAGAATCAAAGAATGTCATTCAAACAAATCCAAACTCAAATAACATAGTATTTAAAAAAAAAAACATCAACAATTTTATTATATTTAAGTAAAATTATAATTATTACTCAATAAACTAATTATAAAATTTAAAAAATTTTTTTTACAAACCATAATATAAAAATTAGCATTATATAAAATTAAAATATTTGTGCAACAAATATTACAAGTAAATAAAAATAAAATAAAAATTAGATAGCCTTCATTCACACTACCTAGAATAAAATATAATCTTATTAAAATAATGATATATTATCTTTATTTAATAAAAGAAGTATATTCTATTGTATTGTGGTGAAAAATAATAATAATAAATATTTTAATTTCTAAAAGTTTTATGCTACATTTATCATATCTTAAAAATATATTTATCGTTATGTAATTAGGGAGTATAAGTTTAGATCTAAAATACTTCTGTCTAAACTCAATACAATGTAAACAAATATTTTAAATTATTTAAAAAAATCCTTTGCAATTCAGTATAATATCATCTTAACATTTTAATATTATATGATTTTCTAATAACAAAAAAATATATATAAAATATTAATACATTTGTCTGTGTGTTAAATGAACTACTTATGAGAAAAAAATATTTAAAATATACCTTCAAGGGTTTGCTCTACTTTAAATAGGTTTACCTTTCTTAAAGCATTTTTTTAAAAAAAACATCAATAAATTATATTGCTTGAAATTTTATTTTTGTTGAATTTTTTATCTTTTACATTCATCATATACTAAAAACATTTTTTCATTACTCTATTTAATTCCAATTCAAATATGTATTTATTTGAGTTTAATGATATCTACCACTTATAATATTTGTGTGAATATTAAGTATTTCTATCCTGTATTTTTATATTGTGCCAATCATTAAATATCTTTATATCCTTTGTGTTAGAAGCTATTTTTATATCACAAATATGAACTATCAACTTCTAACAGCTTAGTCATTGCTTTACTATCTTTTAAAATTTATCTATGATGTAATTTGTGTGATTATACACAATGATTATACTGTAATGTATGGAAAAATAACAATACTAACTTAACCAATTGAAAAAAATCATCCTGCTTACAGTTCTAAAAAAGAAAAGGTACATATATATGGGATACTTAAAAATTCCTAATGACTTTATTTCAGCTTATATTGACTATAAAGGAATGCAACCATAAAAAATTGTATACAGTCCTTTGTTATCTGTATATTTAGTAAATTTAAAGTGTGACAATATAGCTGATGCATAACAGTCTTTCAAAGATATCCCTAAACACATAAGATTTCATATAACAATTACTCTTCTAACCACCATCCTATATCCTCCACATACTGAATAACTCTATTAACATCATAAAAATTTACAATCCTCATTGTAAAATAATTTCTAAACAACATTACTAAAAAATAACAAACACAAATTTATTTCAGGATAGTTTTAAAAGTTTCCAAGCACAAATGATTTCAATAACACATACATCAATATAATACATTTATTAATTTGTTGTTATATTATAAGATGTATGCAAATTCAGTCATTTATGATAAACAAATATTTTAGAATATTCTTAAATACTTTAAGCATTCACTTTCATTTATTTTTATATAGAAAACAAAAATGAGGATAATTATATCAATGGTCTCTTAAACTGTTCAATATTTAATTCAAGCACTATGATAATGAGATAAAATACTAATTTTAAAATATGTCAGTCAAAAATATTACCAGAGAATACAATATAAATATTAATATTACCTCAGAGATTAAAATAATAAAGTTTAAATAAACATCCTTAAAAATGAAATAAACATGTCCATGTAAAGCAGACTAATAAATAGCCAATTATAACATTACAAACAGCAATATTATTAAATTGTTCATGTATTATTTAAATAACAAATGAAATAATGATTTAATCTAAATGGGATAGTTATATAATTAGAAGCCAACTAGTAACTACCTAAACATTCACAATAAAGATATTAATCAATATTTCTCAATGCTGTCAAAAAAACCTTCTCACCTTTTAATAGCAAAAATAAAAAAGACACTCTTACTAATTGTCAATTGAATATATATGAACACTTAAAGATTGCAACTTGACCACAGAGATTGAAATATTGATACAATGAAGTTTAAATAAATAAATCTCTTTACACATGACATAAACATGTCATGTAATGCAGACTAATAAATAGTCAAATATAACATTGCAAACTTCAATAATTTTAAATTGTTGATGTATTATTTAAATAATAAGTGAATTAATGCTTAAAGCTAAACGGGATAATTATGTAACTAGAGGTCAACCAGTAATCACAACCTAAACATTCACAATAAAGATATTAATCAATATTTCTCAATGCTGTCAAAAAAACCTTCTCAACTTTTAATAGCAAAAATAAAAAAGACACTCTTACTAATTGTCAATTGAATATATATGAACACTTAAAGATTGCAACTTGACCACAGAGATTGAAATATTGATACAATGAAGTTTAAATAAATCTCTTTACACATGACATAAACATGTCATGTAATGCAGACTAATAAATAGTCAAATATAACATTGCAAACTTCAATAATTTTAAATTGTTGATGTATTATTTAAATAATAAGTGAATTAATGCTTAAAGCTAAACGGGATAATTATGTAACTAGAAGTCAACCAGTAACCAAAACCTAAACATTCACAATAAAGATAGTAATCAATATTTCTCAATGCGGTCAAGGCAACATTCTCATCATTTAATAGCAAGAATGGAAATCCATTCTTACTAATGGTCCATTGAATATATATGGACAATTAAAGGTTGCAACTTGACCACAGAAAATGATATATTAATACAATGAAGTTTAAATATATCTCATGGTATATATATATATATATATATATATATATATATATATATATATATATATATATATATATATATATATATATATATATATATATATATATATATATATATATATATATATATATATATATATATATATATATATTTTTGGAATATATCATTATAACTAGCTATATTGCAGATTTTCACGATGTGGAAGTCTGCAATAAATTTCATTTCCCAGACAACCAGCTGAGGCCTATTGATGACAGTTTCTGACCAAATCCATGGAAAGTAGCGGTTTCATTTCAAAGAAGGACAAAACCTACGAAAGTGATCACGAAGATGGACTTCTAAAACTACTCAATCTGTAAAGTATGAACACTTGTGTTTATCTAATAAGAACTTTTCTAAAATTGCAATGAATTAATAGCTGAAAATAAGAACTCTTATCTGAATAAAAGAATGCTAATTCAATTGTTATTTTTTTATGATGATGTTTAAGCAATCATTTCCATTTCTTTGTATGTGTGTGTGTTATGTTATAATTGAAATGTATTTTGGTTTAACTTGGGTTAGATAGCTACATAGATTCATTAAATTCATTTATGTTTGTTTTAAAGGGGTTAATTTCAGACTATTTGTTTTGTATTTAGGACATTTCTTGTGGAGGGATATATGGGTATTTATATTAATGTAATGTGAAGCATGTGCAGCATACAGGGCAACGTGCCCAACTGAATGCATGACCCCAAAGAGACAGTCATATTGTTGAAATAGTAGCCTATATATTTCTTGCACCATTGAACTTTCTAGCTCTATGTACATGGTTTTATAAGTCGGCAGAAATACCACTTTCCCCCATATGTAGAACTCTTTAAAAAATTATATACATGATTCCTTAGTCAGACAGCTGCACATTCCTGTTCTGGACATGGATAATTTCCTTCAAATAATATCATGCTGTCAGATGCACATTCCTGTTGGTGTGGTTTTATGCTAACATCTTCATATTACATTGGTTCTGACTGTATATCTGGAAGCAGGCATTGGGTTGACTACAAACTTTTAGTCTGAGATTGAATGAATGTTTGATAAGTTTTTAAGTGAAAAAAATCTATGTAGCCTATCTATATTCAACATGCTAAAGCAAAATATAATTTAAATATCCATCTGTGTGGTCTATTTAAAATAGTAATTTAAATTTAAACAAATTAACGTTAAAATCTAAAAATAAATTTATTCCTCAATTTTAAATGTGCATTAATAAAATCTATTTGTGTGTTAATTACTGGCAGTGACTTCTTTTATTTTATTGTTTTAAATATCAATATATGTTGAGAATCTAAATCTATTAAAACTTATAAAAATGATTAAAATCTCTGCTACTCTATGAGCTAGTGACAATGGGCTAACGGTCTAAATATAAAATAAAGCAGGATCTTAACAGCGCATATCTGCCTAGTTTATAAAATTTTCTAGGTTCAAATGCCTAGAGGGCGCCCTTGTCATGCAGATTATGGTAAGATTCGATCTTCACTTTCTTTTTGATCCTTGGGCACCAGTTATAACGATTGGGGAGATAAGAGCTTTAATGTAATCTGCACCACAGGGCACTACTAGGCATTTGAACCTAAAAAATGTATATAGTAGGCAGATACATAAGTCAAACAAAAAAACTATATTTTGATTCTGAATGTTAAGCCCATTGTCACTAGCTCAGTGGAGACGCAGAGATAATAATATATATCTTTAATTTATACGTTATATACAAAAACTAAAAGCCACTGCCAGTAATTAAAACACAAACAATATTTATTGATGCACATATATAAACTTTTAGAATTTGTGGAATAACATTTATTATTTTATATTGTAATATTAACATTTAATTTAAATTGTTATTTTAATGTTTTAAGATTGTCAAGTATGAATAAACTGCATGGATTTTATTTGAAAAGAAAAATGTTCTATCCCTTATTTAACCCTAGGCCAAAAGTTCACAGCCAAACCAACATCAATCCATCTGATATATTGATGTATTCAATGCAGTAAGAATATAACAGCACAAAATACTATACTGTCAGGAAGGTACATCTGAACAGTAAGTAGAGTTAGAGAAGACATTGTCTCTCAACCAAACAGGAATGCTACATCTGTTGGTAACAAGAACAATAAACAAAAAACTCCATAGAAATGGACTGCATCTTCCATCTTACAATGCAATCCTATAGGCAAACAGGGGGGTGCTGCATATATATGCAATCCTGCCAGTAGCGGATCTCATGCTACATCTACTAATTACACTGATATATTCAATCCATTGACCCAATCTAACTATGAAACAAATAACCTAATATTACCCTTCCCTAATTGATTAATATAACTTTACTAATCTATATAACCATTCATGCTCAACTTAAATTTAACATTTATATACGTTCAAACAGATGAATTTTATAAAATTTGTTTTATAATTTTGAGTATAGAATGGCTGCATATATTCCACGGTTAAAAACATTTCAAAATAAACATAACCAATCAAAATTCAAAGTCATTGATAACATCAATTGCAGAGGGACTACATGAAACCCTATGACATTCATAATAAGATGCCGCATTGACATCTATGACTTATATATTTTAATTGAATATGAAAACCATACCCAAGTTAAATTTATGCATTTAAATAATTTATACAAATAAATATTAATAGAAATAAAAAAAATGGAAATGATTTTTTTAGCATACTTAAATATTAATAATTTAAACATTATTTATCAATTTGAAAATCAAGTGAGAGTTCATTTTAAAATTTAGATTAGTTGCATCTTTAAAAAAAATTGACGAAAGTTCTTAATTACTTTTTCTTTTTGTTAATTTGTGAAGTTCATAGCTCACATTAGAAGAGTCCAGATTCCTGTTTTTAGTTCCTATGGTGTCTGCATTGGAAGACCAGTCTGATGTTCTGGAGGTGACCTTAGCTGGTTTCATTTCAGAATTACAGTCATTTCATTTTTTTAAAAAAGAGAGTGTGATATGTGTGTTTTATCACACGTCTCAAACACTAAAAAGCTGGAACTGTCTGGAACTCAATATTTTTCTTTTTATAGTAATCCTTAGGATTCAAAAAACAAAACATCACTGTTCCAATCATTTTCATTAGGGTTTGAGCTGAGGCTTGGTGCTTCCATTGGTCAAGCTAATTTCTTTATTTTCTTATCTACCTTTCATCAGACTTTTTAATTTTATAAGAGCCCAAGAGCTTGCTTGCTTTTCAATTAATTTATAAAACAATCATTTCCATTTACAAAAATATTTTATCTTTAAATCTTGTACTTTTTTATAACAAAGTATGTTCAAATACTTTTATATATATGTTGAACAACACTTTAATTTTTTTTTAGCCTTTAGATTTTAAATAAATTTATTTTATCCGCGAACTTAGTTTTTATTTTAAATTAATGTAATGGCATATTTATATATCATAACATATCAGTAAACTTCCTCAAAAAACAAAAACATTAAAAAAAAAAGAATTTACTAAGTGTTAGTAATTACATTACACAAATTCATTATATATTAAAATTTCAAAAGGACATAACTTTTAAAAAAAAAAAAACAACAACACAGTAATTACATACAAATATGATAAAAAAATTGTTGACTGTTTATTCTTTACTACCAGCTAAATTTCTGCCCCCACCCTTCCAAGTATCTTTTCTCCTATTTTTAATTATTACATAGGCACGTTAAATACTTAGATTTTAAGTAAGACTTTTTTTTTAAAAAATATGATTTATATTAATTAATTACATTTTATTTATTTATTTTTTGTTCCTCATATTTATATAAACTTATGTGCAATTTTTCATACTGGCAGTACCTTTAAAACAAAATTCAAAGTATAACTTTACGTTAATACAAAAAAGTACATACACATTTCAGAAAAAAAAATTCTATGGGCATGATTTATTTTTAAAAGTTCTCAGGTACTGGTGGTTCATTAAAGATCAGCCCAGGTTGGGTGGCCAATTTATAACAATCAAAAAGAAAGTGAATATCGAATCTTACCAAAATCTGCACTACAAGGGCGCCATCTAGGCAATTGAACCTACAAAAATTTATAAAGAAGGCAGATACACGCTGTTAAAATCCCACTTTCTTTTATATTTAGATGTTGGGTGTCAATATAATGATCCAAAAGAAAGTGAAGATCGAATCTTACTGTAATCTGCACTACAAGGGTGTCATCTATGCATTTGAACCTAGAAAAAAATATAAAGTAGGCAGATATGTGCTGTTAAGAACCCACTTTATTTTATATTTAGACTGTTAATCTATTGTCACTAGCTCAGTTGAGATGCAGAGATAATAATATATATCTTTAATTTATATCTTAAACATAAAAAAATAAAAGCCACTGCCAGTATATAACATACAAACAATATTTATTTATGCACATTTATAATCATTTTAAATGTGAGGAATAACATTTACTATTTAGATTCTTATATTAATATTTAATTTAAATTAATATTTTAAGATTGTTGAGTATGAATGAATTTAGTATTTGTATTAAGATCATCGTGTATGAATAGACTACATAGATCTGCATTTGAAAAGAAAATATTATATCCCTTATTTAACTTTAGGCCAAAAGTTTGCAGTCAAACCGGAGTCAATCCATCTGATACATTAATGTATTCAATGTAACATGAAAATACAACAGTACTAAATATACTATACTGTCAGGAATGTACATCTCAACAGTATAGTTAGAGAAGACATTGACTCTCAACAAAAAAGGAATGCTACATCTGTTGGTGAGTAGAACAATAAACAAAAACTCCATAGAAATGGACCATGCCTTCTGTCTTACTATCCAATTCCAATAGGCAAACAGGGGTTGTGTAGCATATACATGCAATCCTGCCCATAGCTGATGTCATGCTACATTTACTAAATACATCAATACATCTAATCTATTGACCCAATTTAACTATGAAACAAATGACCTAAGATTTTCCTCCCTTAAACTATATATAAGTTTACAAATCTATATGGCCTTTCACTGATGTCATAAATTTAATATTTATATAGTTTCGCACAGATGGATTTATAAAAGTTTGTTCAATGTTGAGGATAGATTGACTACACAGATTACACACTCAAAAACATCTCAACATAGACATACATGATCAAAATATAAAGTCTTTGATGTTAATTGCAGAGGGAATTCAAAAAAACCCAATGGCATTCATCATAAGATGCCACATTGACACCAATAATTAACAAGACATCCAAATAAATACATTTTAAATATTCAATGTAAGATATCATTATTTATCTAATGTCTATATATTTTAATCATATATGAAAACAAAAATGTAATTAAACATGAATGAATCTATGCAAGCATCTATGCCCAACTTAAATTTAATGCATTTAAAATTTAAACAATAAATATTAATACAACTAGAAAATAATAAAATGGAAATGATTTTTTTATCAAACAAATATGTAAAAATTAAACATTTATAATTAATTTGAAACACAAACCAGATAAAAGTTACTTTTTAAAATTTAGATTAGCTGATCAAATCTTTAAAGTACAATTGACGAAAGTTATTAATTCCTTTTTTTGTTAATTTGTGAAGTTCATAGCTCATGGTAAAAGAGTCTGGGTTCCTGTTTTTAATTCCCATGGCGTCTTCATTGGAAGGTCGATCTGATGTTCTGGAGGTAACCTTAGCTGGTTTCTTTTCCGAATTACAGTCATTTCATTTTTTTAAAAAAAGAGTGTGATATGTTCATTCTATCACATGTCTCAAACACACAAAAAACCTGTCATTGTCTGGAACTCAATATTTCATTTCTTATAGTATCCACACAGATTCACCGAATAAATGTCACTGTTCCAATCATTTTCATAAGGGTCCGAGCTGAGGCTTAGTGCTTTTATTGGTCAAGCTAATTTCTTTATTTTTTATCTATATTTCATCAGACTTTTAATTTTTTTAAGCATTTTGAGTTATAATAAATTTATTTTTATTTGCGAACTTAGTTTTTATTTTAAATTAATGTAATGACATATTTATATATTGTTACATATCAGTAAACTTCCTCAAAAAGAAAAACATTAAAAAAAAATTTGTAGTGTTAGTAATTACATTACACAAATTGAGTATATATATATATATATATATATATATACTCAATTTGTGTAATGTAATATACTAACACTACATTGAAATATTTTGTCCTATTTATATATATATATATATATATATATATATATAAAATAAAAAGGACAAAACTTTTTTTTAAAAAGACAACACAGTAATTACACACAAATATGATAAAAAAAATTGTTGACTGTTTATTCTTTACTACCAGCTAAATTTCTGCCTCCTCCCTTCCAAGTTTCTTTTCACCTACTTTAAACTATGTCTTAGGCACGTTAAACACTTGGATTTTAAATAAGACTTTTTTCAAAAATTATGATTTATTAATTGATTACATTTTATTTAGTAATTTTTATTCCTTATATTTATCTAAACATATGCACAATTTTTCATACTGGCAGTACTTTAAAACAAAATTCAAAGTATAACTTCACATTAATAAAAAAAATAGATACACATTTCATAAAAAAATATTACTGGTTTGATTTATTTTTTAAATCTCAGGGCACTCTTGGTTTATTAAAGATTGGCCCAAGAAATGTGGCCAGTTATAATGATCGGTGAGGTAAGAGACTTAACGTAATCTGCACTACAGGGCACCACTAGGTATTTAATAAATAAATTTAATATTTTTTATTAAGATCATCAAGTATGAATAGACTACATAGATCTGCATTTGAAAAGAAAATATTCTATTTCTTATCTGACTTTTGGCCAAAAAATCACAGTCAAACTGGCATGAATGCATCTGACACATTAATGTATTCAATGAAGCATGAAAATACAACAGCACTAAATATACTATAATGTCTGGAATATACATCTGAACAGTATAGTTAGAGAATACATTGACTCTCAACCAAACAGGAATTCTACATCTGTTGGTGAGTAGAACAATAAACAAAAAACTCCATAGGAATGGACTGTGGTCCTTTTTGCCGACTAACAATCCCATCCATAAGCAAAAGGGTTTGTGCAGTGTATACCACAATTCTTCCTGTAGCGAACCTCATATTACATCTATTAATTACACCAATATATCCAATCCATTGACCCAATTTAACTATGAAACAAATAACCTAAGATTACCCTCTTTTAATAAATTAATATAACTTTACAAATCTATATAGTCATTCATGCCCAACTTAAATTTAACATTTATTTAAATTTGCAAAGATGAATTTTATAAAATTTGTTTTATAATGTTGAATATATATCAGCTGCATAGATTCCACAGTTAAAACATTTCAAAATAAACATAACCAATCAAAACACAAAGTCATTGATAATGTCAATTGCAGAGGGAATACAAAAAACTCAATGGCATTCATCATAAGATGCCGCATTGACATCTATGACTTATATATTCTAATTGAATATGAAAACCATACCCAAGTTAAATTTATGCATTTAAATAATTTATACAAATAAATATTAATAGAAATAAAAAAAAAAATGGAAATGATTTTTTTTTAGCAAGCAAATATGTAAAAATTAAACATTTATAATTAATTTGAAACATAAGTCAGATATATATAATTTAAACATTAATTGTCAGTTTGAAAATCAGATGAGTTCATTTTTAAATTTAGGTAAGCTGGATCTTAAAAGTTTGAACAAAAGTTTTTAATTATAATGAAATTTTGAAATTGTTCAGTTCAATAGCTTACATAAGAAGAGACACAGTTCTTGGTGCTGATTCCCACAATGTCCCTATTGGAAGACCAGACTGATGTTATGGAGGTGATCTTAGCTGGTTTCATTTTGGAATCACAGACATTTATTTTTTTTTAAAAAAGAGAGTGTGATAAGTGCATATTTTCACAACTCTCAAAAACAATCAAGCTGGGATGTTATAATTGGCCACCCAACTTGGGCCGATCATTAATAAACAACCAGTACCCTGAGAACTTTTAAAAATAAATCATGTCCATCATATTTTTTTCTGAAATATGTATGTATTTTTGTATTAACATAAAGTTGTACTTTGAATTTTGTTTTAAAGGTACTGCCAGTAAGAAGAATTATGCATGTGTAAAAATAAATGTGAGGAATAAAATGTAATAATTATTATGTCATAATTTTTAAAAAAAAGTCTTGTTTAAAATCTAACTGTTTAACTTGCCTAAGTTAAAAATAAAGAAAAGAAACTTGGAAGGGAGGGTTTAAAAATTTAGCTGGTAGTAAAGAATAAACATTCAACAATTTTTATCATATTTGTGTGTAATTACTGTGTTGTCTTTTTAACAAAAGTGTTGTCCTTTTGAAATTTTAATATATAATCAATTTGTGTAACGTAATTACTAACACTAAGTAATTTTTTTAATGTTTTTGTTTTTTGAGGAAGTTTACTTATATGTAATCATATATAAATATGCCATTACATTAATTTAAAATAAAAACTAAGTTCGCAAATAAAAATAAATTTATCAAAAATCTAAATGCTAAAAAAAAAAAATTAAAGAGTTTTTATATGTATATATTCGCACAGATGCAAAACATTAAAAAAATATATATATTTTTTTAATAAGTAAAAGTATTTGAACGTACTTTGTTATAAAAAAGTACAAGATTTAAAGATAAAATATTTTTGTAAATGAAAATGATTGTTTTATAAATTAATTGAAAAGCAAACGGGCCCTTGGGCTCTTATATACTGTAATTAAAAAGTCAGAGGATAAGATATATAAGAGAATAAAAAAAGATTAGCTTCACCAATTGAAGCACCATGCCTCAGCCTAGACCTGAATGAAAATGACGGATTAGTGACATTTTGTTGGTTGAATCTGTGTAGATGCTATAAAAGGAAAAATATTGAAATTAAAGACAGGTGCATTTTTTTTGTGTTTGAGACGTGTGATAGGACACACATATCACACTCTCTTTTTTAAAAAAAATGAAGTGACTGTAAATCTGAAATGAAAGCAGCTAAGGTCACCTCAAGAACATCAGGTCCATCTTCCAATGGAAATGCCATGGAAATTAAAAATAGGAACCTGGACTCTTCTACCATGAGCTATGATCTTTATAAATTAACAAAAAAAAGTAATTAATAACTTCATCAATTGTACTTTAAGATTTGTTTAGCTAATCTAAATTTTAAAAAGGAACTTTTATCTGACTTATGTTTCAAATTAATTATAAATGTTTAATTTTTACATATTTGTTTGATAAAAAAATCATTTCCATTATATTATTTTTTAGTTGTATTAATATTTTTTGTTTAAACTTTAAATGCATTAAATTTAAGTTGGGCATAAATGCTCGCATAGATTCATTCACGTTTAATTATGTTTTTGTTTTCATATATGATTAAAATATATAGACATTCGATAAATAATGATATCTTACATTGAATATCTAAAATGTATTTATTCGAAGGTTTTGTGAGTTATTGGAGTCAATGCGGCATCTTATGATGAATGCCATTGGATTTCTAGTGAATTTCCTTTGCAATTAACATCAATGACTTTATATTTTGATCATGTATGTCTACATTGAGATGTTTTTGAGCATGTAATATGTGTTGTCAATCTATGCTCAAATTTAAGCAACAAACTTTTATATATTCATCTGTGCAAACTTATATAAATGTTAAACTTAAGTCGGGCGTGAATGGCTATATAGATTTATAAAGTTATATATAGTTTAAGAGAGGGTAACCTTAGGTTATTTGTTTCATAGCTAAATTGGGTCAATGGATTGGATGTATCGATGTAATTAGTAAATGTAGCATGAGATCAACTATGGGCAGGATTGTATAGCATACACCACACCCCCTGTTTGCCTTATGTAATTGGATTGTAAGACGGAAGACATGGCCCATTCCTATGGAGTTTTTTTGTTTATTGTTCTTCATGCCAGAAGATGTAGCATTCCTGTTTGGTTGAGAGACAATGTCTTCTCTAACTCTACTTACTGTTCAGATGTACATTCCTGACAGTATAGTATTTTGTGATTTTGTATTAATGCTACATTGAATACATCAATGTATCAGATGGATTGATGCTGGTTTGATTGCAAACTTTTGGCCTAAGTTTAAATAAGGGATTTTTTTTCAAATGCAGATCTGTGTAGTCTATTTATACTAGATGATCTTAATAAAAAATATTAATTCTATTCATACTCGATGATCTTAATAAAAATGCTTAATTAATTCATACTCAACAATCTTACAATAATAATATAAATTAAAAATTAATATAAAAATATAAATAATAAATGTTATTCCTCAAATTTAAAATGATTATATATGTGCGTAAATAAATATTGTTTGTGTGTTAATTGCTGGCAGTGGCTTTTATTTTTTTAAATTTTAGATAGAAATTAAAGATATAGATTATTATCTATGCATCTCCACTGAGCTAGTGACAATGGGCTAACAATCTAAATATAAAATAAAGTGGGAACTTAACAGCATATCTGTCTACTTTATAAATTTTTCTGGGTTCACATGCCTAGGGCGTTCTTTTAGTGCAGATATGATAAGATTCGATATTCATTTTTTGGATTGTTACAATCGTTGCCCAACAATGGGCAAATTATAACGATCCAAAAGAAAGTGCATATCGAATCTTACTGTATCTGCAATACAAGGCTGCCATCTAAGCATGAGAAACTAGAAAAGTTTATAAAGTAGGCTGATATGCTATTAAGACCCCACTTTATTTTTTATGTGGGTCGAGTGAATGAAAGGACGGCAGGCATAAAAATTTGTTTAGCATTTGGTACCAACAAAGGTGGAGGCTTCAATACAAAACCCATATGTACCCTGAACAAAAATATAATGCATATAAATTTATTTTAGCGTTCGTTACTCGAGTTGGCTAATTATTCTGTATATATGAGTTTGTTTTTTTTATAAAAATAATGAAAAAACTAAATCAAATGAAATAATGTGGGTTGAGTCAATGAAATGCCGGATGGCATAATAACAGTTAAGGAAATCAGGGATCTGTTTATAATTTAAGATTAACAAAAATTCTCAGATCTAGTGAAATATATATATATGTCAAAAAAAAGTAATCGGTCGCAAAATGAGAAAGCAGGTAGCAATAAATATTTTATTAAGGCACCATTATATATATATATCATAAGACAGCATTGACTTCCTATACATGTTAACAGTAAATATTTTATTAAAATGCTATGATATATATATATATATATATATATATATATATATATATATATATATATATATATATATATATATATAGACAGCAATGGCTTATTTTACGTGTTAGCAGTAGTTCGCTGTAATATATATATATATATATATTGTGCCCCTTTTCTATAGGTCAATGATGGTTATAAATGGTCAATTACTAAAACATTTTAAAATTAATATTATATAGTATTTAAAATTATAGACTATATTAAGCAGTAAAAGATTAATATGATATATTTAATAATAAGTATTGTGATGGTGAGAATTGTATCTAATTCTATATTTTTCTAAATTGTTTTTCAAAATTTTATATAATTATTTTATATAATATAAGTAGCAAATTTATTAAGACAGATAAAATTAGACTAAACACCGGAAATGACTACATGACTGTCTGAAGTATTCTATGTATAAGCACCGGTTTAAATTAATACTAATAACTAAAATATTTAAATAGTATATTATAGAAGTGGATGGAATTGTCACACATCATAATAAAAAAATAAGTAGTATAAACCTTTATTAATTATTGTTTCAAAATTGTTTTAAAGGTAGTTAAATTTTAATAGATAATAATTGATTTAAAAATAATAATGAGTTAACATTTAAGTCTATTACATCATGATTTTAAAACTTTAGAAATTGTTTATAAATCCAAGTACGGATTGACCAATAAAAAAAAATAGATTTTGGCAGACAACCAAAATCGCGCCAACTAATTGTATAAACGGGGGAGAACAAAAATGTGTTGACTCCAGAGCAGAGGTAAACTTTTAAGCTCTCTAAAATTTCTTTCTTTCTTCAATTTATTAGTCAATTTTATTATAATTTTAATAATATCTTTGAAAGAAACCAACTGACAATTTAAAAATCATCCGAAGAGAATCTTAGAATAAATTAAAAAAAAAAGTTTTTCATAATAATGCTTCACTAACTTTACAGTAACCTGCCAATGGATTCTATCGAAATATAATCTGAATTTTCAATAGAAAATGGATATAGTCTTAAAACGAAGTTGTAAATTTTATAATATTCCAAATATGTTAATATTTTTCATTGATATAGTTTATATAGCGTATTACTATGAAAGCTGCTTCCGTGCATATAAAATCAATGAAAGGACATTGTGCGCAAAGTTAATGAAGATAATGGAAAATAAAAATAAGTATTATTCATATAAGAATAAATGGACAAAAGGAATTTTAATATTGAAATGGTTTGAATTGCTTTCTTTAAGATGACTTGAGAAAATACTCTAGAAAATAGTTAAAGATCGAAAGTAGTGTATATAAAATAATAATGAATGAAAGTGAAGTTTACCAAGGAAAACACTTGATAAAGAAAAAAAAAAATTTACAGAAGAGAAATATAAAATATTGGATCCATGGAAAATGCAATTGGTACCGTAATTATTAAATAATTGTAGTTTAACTAGAAATAAAGATGCATCAACGCGCCAAGGTAATATTCGCCAGAACATTAAAAAGCTTCGTGGGATAACTAAATAAAATATTTTTTAATAATTTTGGATTAAACACTAAAACTAAAGATCGTCTAAACAGTTTATTAAATGAACTAATTTATTTAAAACTTTAATAAGCAGAAAGGAGAACATTCGGACAAAAGAAGAAATAATAAATATTATGGGACTAACCAAGATTTACCGTCAGAAAAATATGTGATTACGGTTTGAATTATTTTCTTTACTAATCTAATTTAAACATTAAGTTTTAGGTAGCAATAGGGAAAACAAAATACATTAATTCGTGATATAACATTATATGAAATAATATGTTTGATTTTGAATTTTAAAATAAAATTGTATGTACGTGGAAATTTGTATATTTGCGATGCTCGAAGAGAAAGAATCCTACTACAAACTCTGATAGGAAGATAAAGATTATTTTTGGTAACATTTATAATTATTAATGATATAATGTATGTTTTATTTATTTAGATCAGCTGAGAATCGAATGAATGTACCACAAAAGTTTTATTGTTATTATTGTTGTAAAACACATTTTGAAAACAACACTCTAAAACACTTTGAGATGTGATTAGATTTTTTAAAAATATGCATATGATAATCATTTTATGTGTTATTAATATAGTTCAATATAACCGATGGTTATGTGATATTTTCCTGTTAATTTTCCGATTGTGATATTTAAGTGTTATTTTAACAAAACGTAGATGTTGAACCTACAGTGTAATAAAGCAAGACAAATTGTTCTTATGGAATAGGGAAATATTTTATATTAGCGAATTTTGTTTATTGTTTTAAAATGTAGTTAGTATTTTATCGATGTTGGATACAGTAAAAAATCTCGAGAGATAGTTTGGGTAGTGACTTGGTAGTACATGGTGATTCGGAAACCAAGAGGATGTATTAAAAACTAGGATGCTACAGGGAGTGAAATAATAAGTAGTTTTAGATGTTAATCAGAGTTAACAAAGCCCTATGACTGGTACACATGTTGTCTTGGACAGTGGTATTTTATATATTTCTCGTGAGTCATACTAGATGTTTGGTAAAGCTGAGTAAATAGCTACCACATCATGCTTATCGCCAAGGTTATTAGACAATGAATGTCGGACCTATTCACACTGTTCCATACATTTTCAAGTATATTGCGGATAAGTTATCTATCTGTCTTCCCGATATCCTATACATCTTTCACTATCTTTATCTGTATTTCTTGCAACTACATCGTTATATGATAAGTCTATTAAAAGGGAAACAATAGATATTTTAGAATGTATGTCATGCTGTTATTTGGAATAAGAATAGTTAAGTATTAACGAAGAGTAGATTATGATTATTGAAAGAAAGATGCAGATATCCTAAGAAAGAAAGGAGTTAGAGAATTATTTTAATTTTTTTTAAAGAAATGAACTATAATTTTATAAAGTATATCCAAATAGAAATATACAAAAATATTAAATATAATTTCACATTTTCTTATTGTTGATTATATTTTAAAAAATATAAGTTTTGCATATTTAAAGAATACAATAACATTCGATAATTATACTATATGTGAAACTGTAACAGGTGATAATTAAACCCATGTTATAGCATTATACATGAGTATGGCTTATGGAATAAACATATCATAGTTTACGAGCATTGGAGAACAAACGTTAAAAGTAATAATAATATTTGAATAATATGCGGAGTGACTTATATAAAGTTACAAGAAAATGTAATTTTCTTTTTTAAAAACCATATTGATTGTAAAATTATGATGTTATAAATACTGTTTATCCACATAGATAATTTATAATACAGTAACTTTAATATTAAAAGGTAAAGAATGGTGTTACCCATAAAATAGTTAAAATAAGTAATATGATAAACCTAATGATAAATAAATAAATAACTTTTAAAAGGCATAATAAGTTTAATTAACGATAAAAGAAATATAAATATGTATAATTCAGCTATTGTAGTGTAAAGAAAAATGAGGATATCCCTTGTAAATAGATGTAGATTGATTTGTTTGTTTTATTTAATTTTTTATTGATGTTAATAAAATTTTAAAATTTGTTTATTAAAACTTGTGTCTGAGTTTTGTTTTCTCTACATCATTGCATGAATTCACAGGGTATGTTTACCACCATTAAACTAAGTATATGATTGTTTGCACAAAAGATAAATAGAGAAGTATGTTTAATCTTAAATATTTATAGATGTTCTTGTAATTGAATAATTATAAAATTGCATTGTGTTATTGGTCATCAATCCATTATCATAATATTTTGCTAAATTATATGCTATTTGTTGCCACTTGCTTTATTTATCAGATTATCTAAACACTGCCACTTATTAATTTATTTTATTACTTAAAGATAAAAAAGGGGATATTAGACTATTAACTAATTTATTACGGTTATAAATTTGCGATGAAAAAAAAGCTGTACTAGTTGGATTAAGCAATGAAGATTGTGATTATTATTGTTTTATTATTAATCTAATTTCAGAGTAGTAGATTATGACATAAAATCCCTTATCATATTTTGCTACCATATGTTATTAACATGCGAATAAATTTAAGAACCTGTGATTATTTTATTTGAGCTAGATGATTACTATTATTGTTATTAGAGATAAAAGATTAATACTTTAATTATTAAATGTGTCTTAGTGATTAGAAGTTGCAGAAGTCATAAGAATACTATGTAGTTATTATATGTAATAGTAGTATAAGGGGGGATAGTGTTCTTATGCCATTGAGGTGGTATCCTGTGGGATATTGTCTCAATGTAATCTACCTTGTCACCCATATTTCCACTTCTAGTCTCATGAATTCCTGAATATTTATTTGAGTTAGTTTAAAACAGAACCTAAGTTAATTTTAAGAAACTTGAGCTTGTAAAGCATTTAATTGAATATTTCATTAATTATTAGAGCTAGAACCCGGTTAGGTTCTTTTCACTATATTATATTTATTTTGGGGGAAGTAGAGATGCGGAAACGGGGCGGTTAGATTGGCCTGATGTGTTAGAAAAAAGCAGATTGTGGCCCTCAACGTGATTGGCCTGAGGTGTAGTGGAGCTACACACGTTTTCAGGGCAGAATATATATATATATATATATATATATATATATATATATATATATATATATATATATATATATATATATATATATATATATATATATATATATATATATTTTTTATACACAGCAATATAGAAATAGGGCAATGTAGAGTAGTTGAGGGCAGTGAAAGTGTGATAGGACCAAGATACTGGTGGGGAATAGTCTTACGCTAGTAATAAATAAAATAAGTAAATATAATAGAGAAAATGGCAGCAGAAAATATTAATATAAAGCAAGTAGATTTATCTGAAGCTCTGGAGTCAACACCAGAGTCAAGGGAAGCTCTGCAACAATACAGAGGATCAATGGACTTTAATTTAAAGTTTATTGAGAAAATAGTCAGACATAATATGAAAGAAATAAGGAAAATGTATGGTGAGGAAATGAGAAAAAGAAAAGATGATGAATTAAAAAAAGACAGGATAAAGAAAAGATAGGAGTTAGGGAATATAAGGAATTTAAAGAGACTATGTGGAGAGAGTTAGAAGTATTAAAGGAACATTTTGGATATTCCGAGTTAGCAAAAAGGAAGAAGAGGTTAAAGACATGCAGAATGAAAGGAAGTTAGAAAGATCTGACAAACCTATGATAATAGAATATCAAATGGGTAGTGTAATAAATATAAAAAGTATGATGGGCAAAGAGACCTCATTCTAACCAATGAAGGCCCAGAAGAACCAGAGAAGGAAGTCAGCATTAAAGAAGAGACAAAAATGGACATTGGACACCAAAGCTATTTAGCAAAGATGATCCACATCAAAATCTTTAGAGGAGGGATAGGAGAAAACCCTCAACCCAGCTTAGAGAGCTTGCAAAGTTTCTTCCATTTTCATAAGACAGGACCAGATGAGCAGATAGCGATAGGCAGTTACCACCCACATGGATTTGCCAAGGACTGGTGGAATATGGTGAAATGGAAACCTAAAAATAAAGAAAAATGCAAAGATGCAGTAATGAAGCATTACTGGAGCAATAAGTGTCAAGGCAGTATTTACAATATGCTCTGCCAGGAAAAATATGGGATGTAACACCAAGAGATGCACACACAATTTTTCCTCCGCCAAGCAAACCGGTTTAAATCCCTTACAATGTTCACCTTTTCTGATTCACACATCATAGGGACCATCTTACATTTAAATAATATGCATCCTCATATTAAATTTACAATGGAGACAGAGACTGATGGAATACTCCTTTTTCTTGATGTTCTAGACACCAGAACATTAAATAGTTTATCTTTTTCTATTTACAGAAAGGATACACACACAGACAGGTATTTGCATTTCCATGCTCATCATCACCCAACTCAGATAGTTTCTGTAGCCAAAATTTTTTTAAATAGAGCAATTAACCTTTCAGATGAGACACATCTGAAAGAAGAAATAAATCATATTAATAGTGTTTTATTAGAAAATAGTTATAATTACAAATTTATAAAAAAAAGCCTTATTTCAAGCCCAAAATAGACAAAATAGGAAACAAAAAGATGATAAATCTGCTATTAGGATTTGTGTTCCATATGTAAAAGGAATTACAGACAGAATCAGATGTATATTAAAACGCTATAATATAGATACAGCATTTTCTGGTCATCAAAAGATCAGCAATTTATAAACCAAGCGTAAGGATTCAATCCCTCTTGAATCTCATGGTGTCTATCAAATCTCATGTAATAATTGTAAAGCTTCTTACATAGGTATGAATAATCATCACATCAGTGTTAGGACAGATGAGCATGCTAATGCAGTTAAACAACACTCATCATCATCAGCACTCTCACTCCATACTATAGATTCAGGTCATAAAATTGATTTTTCTAGTACCAGGATCATATCCAGATGTGATAATCTCTACCAATGCAAAATTAGAGAAGCCATTGAGATACTTAAAAGGCCAGATTGTATCAATAAGCGAGATGATACATTCAAACTTCCTCCTATTTGGAAAGATTTTTTTAAAAAACATTCCTAAATTTAACATTTTTTGCTATTGGTGGAATTTTAACATTTTATTCAAATCAGTGATTGTAGCGCCTCTACAATCATCTTTCTACCTTTTATAACTCTGTGGATGGCTTGTGTGACCAAGTCGAAATGTCAGTATATTAATATTAAAAGTTTTTAACACGGATGAACCTGCAAAATATGTATTTTATATATTTAACACATGCAAATCTTTGTTTTAACATATGTATATGATCAATAGATGGCGTCTTTACCAAAACCGCCGAAACAAGTGTAAAATATTTTTACATAAACGCAAAAGGAGTCAGAATTAACTACCTCTTTCATTTTGCTCACCTCCAGATCAGCTGATTTCAAGCTGGTTTGCTTTCGTCAGTGGAAGGATAGAGCTATAGAAACTAGGTCTAAAGACTGACTCTCAAGCGTTTATGCAAAACGTTTATATCAGTTTGCAAGCGTGAATTTTTCAGACCGGTAAAGTCTTCAAACTCAGCCTAGCAAGCTAGGTATCTATATGGGTCTGATATCTTGCTAGGCTGAGTTTGAAGACTTTACCGGTCTGAAAAATTCACGCTTGCAAACTGATATAAACGTTTTGCATAAATGCTTGAGAGTCAGTCTTTAGACCTAGTTTCTATAGCTCTATCCTTCCACTGACGAAAGCAAACCAGCTTGAAATCAGCTGATCTGGAGGTGAGCAAAATGAAAGAGGTAGTTAATTCTGACTCCTTTTGCGTTTATGTAAAAATATTTTACACTTGTTTCGGCGGTTTTGGTAAAGACGCCATCTATTGATCATAAATAACAAGTGATAGCAGGTTATGTGACTAACTTGTTTTTATTTTTCATATATATATATATGTGTGTGTGTGTGTGTGTTTGTGTGTATGTGTTTGTGTGCAAATGTATGTATGGATAGAATGTATTTGAAAAAAAAAAAAAATTAAAAAATAATCAGTAATCATTAGGGGTCATATGTGGTATCAGTGAAAAGCTTATTGAGATGATTATTACTTTGTTTTAGTTTCATATACACTGCAACCGATTCTCATTCATAATCTTGAGTTCAATGTCGGTCTGCTATGTAGTATTCCTTTTTTTATTTATTAAAAACCTTCATTTTCTATTCTTTACAGGAGTTTTTCACAAGCAGGAAAATTCAACATACCATGTGATATCTGTAAAAATGTGAATAGATTATTTATAAAACAATAACACAAGCAATTAAAAATTGGAAATAATTTAATTAACAATAAGTGTCACTCAGAAATTGAGAGGAATAGAACAGGGTATAAAAACCCAACCACCCTCTTAGAATGGGCTTGAGAATCATTTTATATCTAGAGAGTACTCCATTCATGTTTAAATTACTACTTCCAAATACTACAATTATGTATTTATTGTCCTGGTTCAATTTCTGAATGAAATATTTAATTAAAATTTGTATTATTGTAAACCTTCAATCAGGCATATATTCCTTTTCAATGATGTGGATCATCAGTATGATTTCCTATAAGATATTAAAAACCTTAAACAATCGGAGAGTGATGCAACTGCTTGGATGCCAAAGGACTTTGGAGAACTGTATGGAACAGAGACTATATAAGTATTATTCATTTATTCATTGTTATTTTTTATATTTCTAAGCTATAGTATATTATGCATTAGAATACTCGTACTTTTGTGCCTGAGTTTAAAGTTAACCAATATTTATTTTAAGTTTGACTTAGTATCATAATTTAAAATATACCTTCTTTGACTACTCAATTTTTGCTTTACCTTAATTATATGAATGTGAAATAGTAATTAAATTATTTATAGTACAAAGTGTTTTGTAAAACAGCCAGGTTATTTAAAAGTTTAATGCTAATAAAATTCATGTTTTTTTTTATTTGAATGTATGTTGTGGTATGATGAGATTGACGGTCCCAAAAGGGGGGGGTGATTTGGCAAATGATGCACATTTTTTATTTCTGTTTGTTAAAATAAAAAGTGATTTTAAATGCAAGCATATTTAGGCTTATAAAAGTGTTGTCTCATGTGACAGTGCAATATTCTTTGGGTAGAGTAGGTTTAAATTTCAATGTGTATGTGCGTGGGTTGCTAAAGGGTCTTTGGTTTATTGAGTTTGGTTAAATGATTACCACCTAACCAGTGAAGTTGAAGCAAAGCTTACTCACCAAATGATCAGTAAAATTCTAAAAGTAGTTAAAAGTTGTGGATGAATTTTCCACTTTATGTTCAGATACACTGTAAGATGATTTCTTTATTGATAGTCCGAGTGTCTTCTGCAAAACCATCAATTTTTATGCCTAGTGATTAGTCCTAGCATATTTCAGCTCTAATGAAAAGGTGCTATTTATCTTGTTGTGGGTCTTTCCAATACCCATGTTGGTGTTGAATTCTTTTCCTAATGGGTGTATATTGTTTAGAGAATAGTAAGGGTATAAGTTTTAACTGTGTTATCAGAGTCATAGAATGAATTTGCTGTTCATTTGTGGAAGTAAGTTCAAAAGTGTAATTTGTTGTACTGATGCATTGCATTTGATTTACATTTACATAGTGAATAGAGACCCAATACTAATTATAATGTTGATGTTTGAAGTTGAAAAGTGAAACATGTTTACTTGATAATAAGCAATGCACATTGATGTTCCAGTTCACATACAGATTCGATCTTTGCTGGAATGGTAAGCCAACTGAATTGCCAATCCTGGGGGAACATTGGTAGATGATTTATATGTGTGTAGGTGAGAATATGGTCAGTAAGTGTACTGATTCTTTTAAAACTTGAAAAGTTATTTAATGCATGCTAGGGTAAGAAAGTGCTATAAACTATTTAAAATTCAAAAATAAGTTACCATGAAATATTATGGGATTTAATTAAGACATATATTATAAGTTCCTTCCTTCATGAAGTGTATTCTTCATGACCAATGTTAGCAACCATATTGCAAATAATGTTATTTAGGGTTATTTAACATTATTTAGAAAGTTAATAATAAGTGTATTAGATGAAAATATTATGTGAATTATTTAAAGATAGGATTGTATTGTCATCTGTTTGCAGAAAACCACAGCTTATTGATAATTTAGTAATATTTTATCCTATGAACAATTTATTAATATCTGATGTTTAGTATTATTTTTTATTATGATTGAAGAAATGGGGAAAGCTACAGGAAACCCATGTAGATAATTTAAATACGATGTAGCTTATTATTGTTAATAAAATTTCATTTTTAAAATCATATCCTATATGTGTATCAATGTTTTGTGGATCCAATAAATTCTGGAAATCATTCTCATACACCAAATACACTATGACTTAAGTTCAATCATGATTCAGTTACTTACACTACACTATGGTAAATTATTTAGGATATTAATTTTAAAAGTATGTGGATTACAAGTAAATTAATTTAGCAACATAAAATGTAAAGTTTATAGTATGCAGTAGAATTGTTATGGTATATAGACTGCAGTGGGTGGACATAAAATCATTTCTTTATCCACTGTATTCAAAGACCTTCCCAGGTAAATTTACTAGTTAAAATTTCTAAATTATTAAAGCATTCATAGTATTATGCCAAAAAAATCTATAGTTAAAGTTTAATCATAGTTATTTGGAATAAAAGAAAGTGGACATTGGTTATGTTGAACTAAGTTGAGGTCAAAACCATTGTCATCCCTGGGAGTGTATTCATTGTATCACTGATAATTCGTATCTGAGTGTTAATTTTCTCATCTTTCTGTTCTGAAGCCCTAAGATAAGATTATCAATTACAAACATTAGCAAAATTGAATTATGAATGAAAGCATGGTAGAGTGAAGGAAAATAATGATGATGATGGGCATGAAAATCGTTTTATATTTCTTAAATTTTAATTATGACTTTAATGTTAGTGCAGGATCATGCAGCAATAAAAAAGACAAATCACTTGTGTAATTATAGAGTAAAAGAGTAGATAAAGAAATTAGAAGAAATAAGTTATGTAGAAGAGATATTGGTGAGTGTAATATTGAAATAAAATGAACAAAAAAGAACAAAACAAAGTATTAGTTCATGTCAGAAAGAATAAATGTGACAACAGTTAATATATAAAATTTATATAGAAAGTAAAATATATATATATATATATATATATATATATATTTATCTTTTTATAAGTCTTTATTTATATCCTTATATATATATATATATATATATATATATATATATATATCTTGGATATAAATAAAGACTTATAAAAAGATGGAATTGTATGAAATTAAGAAGGGGAAAACATATTAACACCATGACAGAAGGCAGAAAAGAGGAAATAAAATTAAAACATGGAACCAATAATAATAAGAATATTCATGAATTAATATCAGAATTTAATAATGAATTTAAAAAAAAAATTGAGTGAGTTAAGAAAAAGAAGTAATAACAGAAAAAAAACTTAATAGGATCAGAATTCAGAAAGATAGTAGAGGTGAAGACTGTACATAATCATATTTGTGAATGGGACAAGAAGTCAATACATTTTTGCATCTCAAGTGGGCCCATAAACTGTACTACAATTAAAAAAAACATTGAAGTATATATGCATTGCTGGACTCCATAATTCAAATATCAATTATGACTTAGACAGTATATGAGTGCATGATTCAGCAAGCCTCCAAGATTCAAACTTTACTACTGATAAAAACATGAGTAATGTTGGCAAATACTAAAAAGACTCAATTAGATGGAAAACAAATTTAGGTATGAATAGCAATAGAAAAGAAAGATATAAAAAACTTATATGGGATTTTGAAAGAAATAGTAGATGAGGTTATATTAGGATCAGGCTTCATGCACAAAAGTGAGAGCATGATTAACTATAAAGAGCATAGTATCACATGTGAATGAAAGGAAGTTGGGTTAGAGTCATGGGATAGAACACTGTCAAGGGAGAAATGTGGAATTCAATGTAAGACATATAAGTTACAAGTAGAGAAACAGGTAAGGAAAAAAGAAATGGAAAAAAGGGTCTTGAAGAATTGATGTGTAGATGTAGTTCTAATTTTTGCATAAACCATGGTCATAAAGGGATATGAGTATTGGATTATGCTTATCAATGGTACATGCACAGTGTTATTCAGTACCTCATCAATATAGCACAGAACTAGAAAAGCACAAATGAAGAAATGGGGAGTAATAAGCAAAAAGTCATCACCCTATAACAATCTTTTAGTGGTTGTAAAAAAATATGGGTTGGTAAGACCAAGCTTTTATGCTAGGCAGTTGAATAAGATTATGTGGCACTATCAGAATGTCACTACTCCTTATAAATGAATTATTAAATCAATTCTATGGTAATTTTTTTTCAACATTGTATATGACTGCCAGCTATCGGCAGATCATAAGTATATCATTTTATTATAATTGTATATCTTACCAATTTAATAGAATGTCATTTGGCTTAATAAAACAGTGGAGTGGGGTTGTTAAAATGTCTGAACAGGGTATTTTCTCTAGAAATCAAAATTCTTAATTATTATGTATATGGACAACATGATCATTGTATCCAACAGCAATACAGAATATTTACAAAATATCCAGACATTTCTACAGGAATGATATGATAATGGCATTCTAATCAATGTACATAATATCTGTATAGTTGCAGAAGTGTCTTTTTAGGGCATTTAATCAGAAACAATTGGATAAATCCTAATACTGATAAAATAATGATAATCAGATAATTTATAGCCCTTTGTTTAATAAGTCAGGTTAGATCTTTCCTAGGGTGTGTAATTTCTACAGAAAAAATTATAATTATTTTTGCAGCAGACATGGGACCATTGAAGCAGATATTGCACAAAGTTACTACAGGAAATGTCCAGAAAAACAAGAAAATTTATTCAAATGCATAATAGTAAAAGTTTGGAGCCTAGGGATGTTAATCTGTTCTGATTTAAAGAAACCCTCTAATGTGCAAGTAGATAGCAGCAAATGCAGTCTGGGTTTGGCTCTGCTGCAAACTCAGAAAGACGATAGTTTTGGTGTGATATATTTCATTAACAAACCATAGAGATTTCCAAAGATCAATTACTTTAAATAAAGAAGGAGGCATAAGTGGTGGTATGGGCGGAAGTTTTGTCAATTTACTATAGGGTGAGACATGGTAGAATGAATCTGAAAAGCCTGGAATTGTTAAAGCACATCCATTTGAATAGTAATCAGTTAATTTTTTCAAAACTTTTTCTCCAGGAATTTAATTAATCCATTCAATAGAATCAGAAAAAATGGTGGCTTATGACTTGATTTGCAATCCTGTACCTGAGGTCTTGGATCATTTGCTAAAGGAAGATATGATTAAAAGTAAACACATTAATTGAAAAATAACTGAAACACTTAGGGGGGAAACAGAGGCATAATCCCAGATACTGAAAAAATATTGACAACTTGGAAGTAGAAATTGGGGAAAGGAGAAGTGACAGGAATTCAGGGAGAAATGGAAGAAAAAATACTGATTGAAAAAGAGGGTTTTGTGGTATTTAGTTGATATCAAGGAAGAGTATTGCAGAATGTTCACAAGACAAGTTAACCATATATGTTCACTTCTTATATGGGTATTATGATGTTAACAAGATAGAAAGACTGTATAAAACATGGTTTTACTTGGAAAACATGATACCTCATGTTGTAAAAACAGCAAATTTATGTAAAGAATGTAAGCAGACAAAATCTGACAACATATCATAGGACGGTACATTAAACCTCATCATAGATTAGAAACCAAATGATATGGTGTGTATTGATTTCTATGCACCATTACCAAAATTCCACAAAATGAAATAAATATTGGTGGTTCATGGTATTTTTAAAGTAGGTGCCAGAACACACTATGTCATAGGCTATTGCAAGGAACACATTATCTATATGATACTCTCAATATTTTCCTAATGCAGGTAAACCTGGGGCTATTATATCTGAGCATGAGACCTTATTCATAGTGACTGAATGATGAGAAAACATTGAGGGAATACAAATTCAACATGTGTTTATCCATAATCCCCATTCAAACCCATGTGAATGGGTCATGAGACAATTGGGGTTTTTCTACAGAGGGTTATTCCTTGGCTAACCATAAGGGATCAATGAAACAGCTGCTCCAGATGATCATTTACACTAACAGGAGTTTGAACAAGTCTATATGTTTCACAACAATATGATTAAAATTTAAACAACCAGGGCCAAGATAGTATAAATCCATGTTACCTACCTTATCAAAATGTATTGATAAAGAGATGTATCAAAGAAAGGCAATGTTAAAAATAAGACATATTTCTGAGCTAAAAATAGGTAGAAAGGTTCCAAAAGACAATAGTTTCAAGAAAAGAATCAAGGTATGTGTTACAGAAAACCAAATTAGCCAAACCAAGACAGGTATTTTTTAGGAAGTTGCAAAATTTATACGAAGGTCTGCATCAGATTATCAGACAGAACAATCCATTTGCATTTATGCACACAAACAAAAATGGAGAATGTGGTGCCTATAGTGTAAGGGCATTAAAGCATTATAGAAAAAGGTACTCAAACAAATAGAAATATAGGATAAACCAGACTGTCTTATAATCTGATGGCAATAGATATCTATCAATAGGAAATGAGAAATTGGATTGGAATTTGTACTTGCTAAATTTATTAAGAAGACAGTGGAATGAGGCATATGATATTACACTAAAACATCAGTTGTAATTGAAAAGATAATTAGATCAGTAATCTAAAAAAGAAAAAAAAATGTTAGAAGTTATTAGAAATAAATGAGGCAGACATTCTATTTTATTCATACCATTAACTACTCAAGTATTGTATCATATTTGTAATACAATCAGCATAGTCGTTTAAAGTTAAACTTCTGAGAAAGATAAAATGGATATCTTTATAAATTCTGTTTGGTTTATTTTAGCTACAATGTAAAATGTATTCACTATAGCTATCTTAAAAAAGAATAGAAAAAAATATCATTTGATTTTACTGAGACAAGAAAGTAAATTATTATGTCCAAACAATTAGAATTACTTAATTCAAAATTACAGAATTCTTTTGCTACTAATTAATGATGGCCATTGAATAGTGAAAAAAATATATTGTTGAAAAGAGAAAAGTTAAAATGGGGATAAAAATAAATAAAAATGTGAAACAGGATATGCACAAATGACTCAAATAAGAAGGGATATAAAAAAAGAGACATTGCTGAGTAGTTAACGTTTTGTGATCGTATGTGTAGCTTAAGATAGCACTTTCAATAAATTGCATTTTTACTACAGAATTACTACAAGATGTCTCATATTTTCACAAGTGGATTCCACCAATATCAAATCTGTGAATATAGAATAGTGCCTTCAATGATACTTTTTTCTTCATGAAATTTTAATAATTCCATAATTGCATCACATCACTTACATGAAGATTAGAACCACAGCCTGCATACCAAGATACTATAAAAAACCATGCTATAGATCTCACTCAAGACAAAGCCTTATATGGTATTTGCTCAAATATAGAAATAAACAGTTGAAACTTCCTGATAAGACACTTTCTTTCATGTGTTGTAATGTTGTAACAAATCTGATTAAAAAGTGTAGCCACCTTGCAAGCAAGCAGTTGCTTGCAGATAGTTCTTGCAGGTTCACCACCCAGCTAATGCTATGACAAATGGAAAAAAAATAAAGTAGTTTAATATTACAATTACAAATATTTGTTATTTCAGGTATTGAATTGAATATTATATTTAGAAGGTTTACATTTTTATTCTTTCATTTATTATTACTAATAAGGGTGCGATTGAATTATAAAATTAATAAATCATAAAAATATAATTTAATTTGATGCTGATTTAATTGAATTATGATATAATTAGATAAGTCTTTGTAAGTTTATCAATTATAAATGTCAAAGCCTTACAATAAATTGCAATCCACAAGAGGGCAGTAATTCAAGATACAATATTGATTTCTATAGATAAAGGTGGAGAGCCAGCGAATTTACATATAGAATCCTGGTGCATATTAACTAAGTTAAAAATAGTTTTTCTCTGACTATTATTAAACTTAACTATGTTAATGTGTGATTGCTTGATCAGGAAAACAGTTATACTAGGGAGAATATCTGACCTACTTAAATAAATTATTTATCAGGTGTGGACTTAACTTGATCATTAAATGCACTCTAAATTAAAGCATATAAACCCTAAATTATCTTTTTTTTTTTTTTTTTTTTTTTTTTTTTTTATATATATATATATTATTTTTTTTATGGGGGGGAGGGGGGGGGAGAAAAAAAAGAAAGAGGAAAGAAAGGGGGGGGGGAGGGGAGGGGGGAAGGAGGAGGGGGGGGGGGGAGGGAAGGGAAGGGAGGGGGGGGGGGGAAAAAAAAAGAAAGGAGAGGGGGGGAGGGGGGGGGGGGGGGGGGGGGGGGGGGGGGAAAGAGAGAGGAGAGAAATCTAAAAAAAATAAAAGAAACCCCTCCCCCACACGCCCGGGGGGGTACCATAAAATTTACCAAGGTGATAGTACTCAGAAATCTATAACAAGTTGGAGGAAAATCATATTATACTGTCGCATAAACAGAGCATAAAATAATAATTTAAAATAATTTATGAAGAAAAAATTATCTTTTTCAAATACTTTTTAAGACTTAAGCTTTCATGGAATCATATACCCTGAGTACAACAAGTTTGTGAGTAAAATGAAATATATTACTTACTAAAATTTCTTATCTCATACTTTGGAATAAATACCACTCTTGTTACTGTTTCTGATAGCATGATTTGTAATAAAATAAATGAAACCCATACCACAAGATGTGCTCTTCTTCTACAGGGTAATAAATAAAAAAATTTAGTTGTACACTAGTACTACTGAATGTTATGATATAGACAATTATGTAAGTCACTGCACAAAACAACAAAAGTATATAATGACCTCAGAAGTCCTACTGTAACTCTTTTAAAATGAACTAATATGAAATTGTCTATTAAGAAAATGAATAGGTGAATGGATAAGTGAATGATCTTCTGGCTGGCTATAGGAGGCTGACAATTAACTTGCAGCTGCCATATCCTACTACAAGATACCAATATTTATCAAAATTATAGAAAGGGATAATTACTTAATTATTTAATTATATAATTATAAGATTCAAAATCTACATTAATTATAGCCCTTTTCCCAGGACATCACTTGAAATGGAAGAAAGACTATGATATTTTTTATATCACTCCACCTTCCCACAGACATCTCTCATAAACAACTAAATGTAAACTAGACCTTGACATTGAAATAATTACATTAGTGTGCAAACTAAATATCACAAACAATCTTCTGAAATGCCAAACCATTTTACTTTATTAAGGACAATATTCTATCTTAGAAGATAACATAGATGAAAAAATACTTCTTAAACAAGCTATTACTTTGGTATCTGGAAAAGTGAAATTATCTGTTACAGTGATCTCATTCAGAAATCACAATTATATGTGTAACTAAATATTATTTCTGTAAATATAAAATTATTCTACATAATATTAATTAAATGAAATATTTAATATTGTGAACCCAAGACACTAACATAAAAAATAAGCAGAAACTAATTTAGGTGCTTGTATTATAGATAAAGTCGCCGTAGAATGGCGCTGTTTTCACGCTAAAACTGTAAAATATGAACTTTCACGGGCCGTTGATTTTAATAATTTTTCTGTGCTTTTTTGTAATGTGAAAATAAAAACAAAACAAAATCGTCCTTTTTAAATATTATTTTTTATTAACGTATACAATTTAAATGATAAAAAAAAATGTAAAATAAAATCAACAAATTACAATTTGATTAGTGTTTTTTATATCATATGCTTTTTAAATTGTGTTACAGCTTTTTTTTTTATCAATTTCTATCGGATATTTTTTTACTTGTGTTACAACTTTTTTTGTTGTTGTTTAACTATAAATAATAATCGTAATAAAAGTAAAAGTTGTTACGGTTAGATTGAGGCTTAGTTTAGGGTTAGTTTTAGGGTTAATTTAGGGTTAGGTTTAGGGTTAGTTTAGGGTTAGTGTTAGTTTTAGAGTTAGTGTTCTGTTTGTTTGTAATGCTAAAATAAAAAAAAATTCAAAATCGTATCCGTACTTGGATAGAAGAAATAAACTCAAACTTTTTTAAACAACAACAAACACATACAAATGTCTTCTTTACTTATTAAACATGTTTATAATATTTGCTTTTTTATTAAATTTACAAAAAAACCTGTATATTTGAACTTTTCTTACTGGATATTTTTTTTGTACCGCTCTTTTTTACTTCAAAAATATACAGATGGTAGAATCTTCTTTGTCTCATGGAATGTTAATAACAGTACATTAGTTGACACGTTACCTAATTGCAACTCAATAAAAAAAAAGATATTTAACATTTTCCCAAATAAAAGTTCAATATAGTACATTGTAAAAAGTCTTATAATTATTGTTTTAAAAAATCTGAACATTTCAATAGTTTAAAATAAAAAACAATCCAATGCAAACAACATTTCAATACAATTCAAATACAAACTCTCTCATCAAGCCGTAATTACTTTATAAATTGTGCGAATTCGGAAAATGTAATTGCTGCTTAGCAACATACATGCTGTACTGTGACACGACATAGCGGACTGCATTCTGTAGTGCAACAAAAAATTGTACTATTGAAAATGTGGGTTTGAACGTGTCGGCCACGGAAACAGCATTTTAATGTGTTTTGGCACGAAAAGCGCAACATAGAGTGGTGCCTTTAGCTAAAAGATGAGTACCCTAATTTATTTTAAATTTATACTTAATAAATTTATTTACAATATAATACAAATGATAACAAAATTTACACACATGTGGAAACATTGTCATGATAGAGCTGGTAACAATATAGTTATTTGACTAACAGTACTTAAAATTTTTTGGGTCTTACAAATAAATACTATGGCTTCTTAAATTAGTAAATGATTTTACATAAATCAGCCTACATAACAGTTTAGTAAATGGAGAGTAAACACTGGTTAATTCTTATAAATCTCCAATAAAAGTAATCCCTTCAACAATTTTGGGCATTATAAATTGAAATCTTTTACATGGGATTAATCATTAGCTTAATAACATATAATTTCTTTTGATTTATTTATTCTTAATAAAATATTATCAACATTGGTAACCATAAATGATGGACTGATCTTTTAATACCTGAAATTATCAGCTAAGTAAATTTAAGCAATAGCCAGTATATCTAAAATAAATCTCAAACTACACATAAATACTCTCTATTGTTTAGGCTTTTGAAGTAATACATATCTAAATGACTGAATAAAATGAAATGTATGGCCACTCATCAGAAGTCTTTTGCATAAATAAACATTTAAAATTTACTGTCCACATAATATAAATTACACAAAGTGTTAAAAATAAATGACTTACACATCCATTGGAGAAGATCTGGATGATGACATCATCTACATATCATGTAATATTCCTAATTATTTATTGTTGGATTGTTCCTGATTATAGTATCATAATAGTACAAAACAAACATTGTTACATATTTAAGAACATAAATAATGGTGTGCAATCTGAAGAAACCAAATTCTTCAAACTAACTTATCTTTTCATCACATATTCAAATACAATACAACCTCACCTACATCATGGAAAACTAGCTTTAAATACATCATGAGTGATCGGAAAAATATAAGTTATGCAGAGCAAACTAGCATAAATCAATAAATACATCATAAGAGTTGTGGCTTCCAAACACCTAATTCTGAGGCAGAAAATGATCACTGGCCTTTTCTTGCAGCACATCATGAAAACATGAAAATACACACTAAGAAATATAGGATCGTCTCCAGGGATCTTGGCAGCTTATAAAGATATGATAATAATCACAGGAAATAAGCACTATCACCTCATGGAAAAGCAAGATAATAAAGGTGGAGGACTTTGTCTACTCCATCAAGCACAATAAAAAATATAACAATACTATAACTAACAATGAAATGATACAATCATCACTATAGCTAACTAATATCATATTTAAGATTTTAATATTACTAACAATAAGCATTGTCTGAGCCATCAAATGGAATTTTTAATTCAAAAGACTTAAAAAAAATATTAATAAAGAAAATTAATAACATATGAATTTTTTGGCACCAAGTCATACAATACACACATGTATTAAATATCACATATCAAAATTATTATAACAAGTGGACATGAATAATAACGTGAATAAGGTGTGAAAATAATAATTTTCCCTCCATAAAATATTAGAGGTTATAATTACTATTGCATTTATGCAAAATTATAAATGAAAAAGTTCGGGTAATTAATTACTTGGGTTGTTTAGAATATAACTGAGTAAACTACCATACATTTAAAATAATTGTAGTGAGATATAAAATCTCAACTGACTCAAACTAAATAACGCATTATTTAGCTTATCAAGCACATATCTAACATATAAAAAATATTACCTATTAGGGGCCAAGTATTTGCACATTATGATAAACCCATTAAATTTAAAATTACATTAATTAAATACCTAACAGACTTGTAATAATGAATAGTATTACATTAACTAAAACAAAATTTTAAGGAAAATATTGCATAAAATATTTCTTTTTTTTTACCAATAAAAAAATATTTAGTTCAGTAGTGCTGTTTCTTTCCACAGAGCCATCTTTTAAGTGCATAAGACATTAATTCTTACTACGAAGTTTTTAGTCAATATTAATATTTCACACATGACAAGAGAATTCCCAAACAAAACACATATAACAGTTTTTTTATGTAGTATACTTCTAAAAATATATAAGCACATTTAAATATAAGCAATAAGATAAAAGAAAATAAATAATAATGAATTGCGAAGGAGAAATGACAATGTTGTAATATAATAATTCTTTCAGCTGATAGACAGCTCCAGGATCCCTCAGTTTTACTTAACTAATTAATTATATAGCTTTATTTTAATTTTGTATTCCTGTCCTTTTTCTAATCATATATTTTAGGCATTTTCAGATTTATTTGCATAAAATAGTGGGACGTTTCCAGGTTTTTCTTTAATATTTTCACAATAAAATTCAGAAAGCCATCTAGTTAGCAGAGAATAAATAATTTGATGTATCAAAACATCTTCAGAATATTTTTAACTTTATATCATAGATTTCCAAGTCAATATTTTATACTTCTTATAATATCTTTTTTTTTTTCAAAAGTGTGAATTGAAGAGTTCCAGCATAGCGAATCATTTATAATTACTTTATTTGTTCGAGTATATGTTTTTTTCACTTACGAAAAAAAGAATTTTAAAGCAGGTTAGTTATTTAAATATTTTTAAGAGTTCTTTTTTTAAACAGTTCCAACATTCACTAACATTAACTTTTAAGCAGCTAAACATCACATGATTATCATCTCTTCTGCTAGCACATAACTGTTATTAAACAGGCAAATCTATCCATACAATAGTGCCACCCTGTTCCAATCAGAGTAATCAATGGATGCCAGAAGGCTTGTGCTTCCATTGATTACTCTGGTTGGCACATGGTGGCGCTATTCTATGGAGAGTTTTGCCTGTTAAATTATTAAGCAGGCGAGTTAACATAATAATGAAAACTCCATAATATTAGTTAATGGATAAATGAATTAATATATGCATTTTAAACTTTAAAATTTGCAGCTTGTAGACTTACATATATTTTTTTTTTTTAAAAAAAAAACTTTTTTCTGTTCATGATATAGCTGAGCAAAAACAAGAACTGGTAAACTGTTTGCATTATTTCAATAATATTCGTAAACGAATGAAACAATTACTTCTATTTTAAACTTATTCTGAGGTTAATCTTATTCATTTGACTTATACTAAGAATAAAATTTCTCTGTAGCATTTTATTTATAATTAAGAAAGCCAAAATGCAATTTAAGTATCAGAAGAATGGAATACTACCTGTGACTTAGCCGATGTTCATGGTTGAGTGGTTAATAATTAATTTTAGATTAAATAATAATAATAATAATAATAATAATAATAATAATAATAATAATAATAATAATAATAATAATAATAATAATAATAATAATAATAATAATAATAATAATAATAATAATAATAATAAAAGTTAAAACGTATGGCATGATTATCAGGAGAGAATGATCCAAAATGAAGAAAGAATGAACAAATTAAAACAACCAAACTTTTCTTTTATAGTATTTTTTTAAGCTGTCAATCAGAAGATATGTCAATCATTATATATTCAAAAAAAAAAAAAATCATGTCATCCAGTGAAGTTATCCTGGAAGAAAAATTAACAAAGTTTTGATGAAAAAAAAAAAATTGCATAAAAAAAAATCACATTTATTTTTACTAATGATCGAATTACCTTAAAATATTCAAGTCAATAAATACTTTATCCACTAAATTCACCTTTTAACCAATATTAAAACTATCCATTTATTCTTTACTTTTATGAGTTTATATAACTCAACCGTTAAGAGCACTAAATTTATTATAAAACACTTTCCATTCACCCACGCACACAGACACATACAGGAGTGAAGGAAATAATGTTCCAAACTTAAACTTAACTTATTTATATTTGCTTTTAAATAACTAATTGTAAATTATAACAATGACCTAATAAAACATTTAAAGACTTTTAATGTCAAATTAACTTTAACGAATTTTAACACTGACTTCTAATAAACTTTTTTTTTTTTAACTTTTATGTTATTATCCTAAAAATAATAAAAGCTAACCTTAAATCAATTTGATATTTTCTGCTCTTCTCACTATTAAACTATCACTACAAATTCTTTTCTAGTACATACAACAATATAAGACAGTTATTTAATTAATATCTGCTATTACTTAAATAAATGTAACTGTTATATTTAAAGTAAATATGAAAGTAATACATCTATTTTACATATAGCTCTATCAAAGTATCCTACAACAAGACTATTGTTTGTTACACATTTTACTTCTGAGTTAACTTTTTTTTCTTAAAAGAAATCAGATAAACATGCAAATTGGTTAAGCCAAAGTCAGAAATTGGAATAAATGTAAACACACTTGCTTTTAATCTTGTGAGAAAATGTTCACTAGATAGAACTTACCTTCCAATGTTTTATTTAAGGGCATCTGCTATTGTCAAGTCAATGTTTTCAAAGAGGAAAATCATTACATCTCATGTAGTAACGAGATTGTGTGTGAGATACAAAAATGAGATGTAGCAAAAAGTAGTTCAGCATTTAGTATATTATATTAAAATGTTCATTTTTTAGTCTTACTGTTAATTGATTTCAAGTTTATATTATAAGAGATAAACTATGTTGTCTCCACAAGACTTCAATGTATTGTGCTTCTTCAGCTTAATTTAAACCAGTATTTTTTTAATTTTTGAATAGACTGAGTTATGGTTCTCAAATTATATATTTCCATGTTAGCAATCAATATAAAATACATGTATTTAAGTTTTTTGTTAAATATACTGCTCTTTTCTAATAAAATATGACTTGAAATGCAGATTGAGTATCTATTAAACTAGATTAATAATTTAATTTTAGTCTTTTAATTAGAGCATAATTACATGTTTATTTGAAGAACTTGGTCCTATTAGTTATACAGCTAGAAGCTGTCTGTCTTTAGATACTATAATTTAATGTACATTACTTTACTAATTAAACCACTAAACATCACATGATCACCATCTCTTATACTAGCACATAATTGTTATTAAATAAGGTGCAGTGCTCTCAGATCTTAGGCTTCTCACTGATGAAAGTCACAAGCCAGAAACTAGTCTGGGTATATTGGATGAGTAGGCATTAGATAAAGATTTTATGCACAAGCCTTCTGGTATCCATTGATTATTCTGGTTGGCACAGGGTGGCACTACTGTATGGAGATAATTTAGCTTTATTTACTTTACTAATTGTGGGTATGTTCTTACAGGTTATATTTTGTGTATAACACCTTGTTATATATTTTAACCAACCTGCCATCTATTCCAATTATAATGAAATTGGCTTAAAAATGGGAATTTTACCATTATCATAGAAAATTTATGTAAATTTTAAAGCTTAAAAAGTACTGTAAAATGCTTCCATCTCTAAAATTATTTTACAAGTTATATATCAATAATTTTTAAATTTGAAGCTAGAGCAATGCAAGAAGATGGACTTTCCAAGGCTCTGATTGGTTGTTTTTCATTTTTGAACAAATGGGAGAACTTCAAAAAATTGACAAAAATGACTTAACTTACCTTGAAAAATGATGAATAAGTTATGTAATTTTCAGAAATCACATAAAAGCAAAGCAACAAGAAAAAAATACTTTAAAATTCACATTAAAACAATAAGGAAATAAAGTATGACTAATAAAAAATGTAAAATATTTGAAAAAAAATGATATAAGACAAACTTTTTTATTTTTTTTATTAACTACAGTATACAATTTTACATTTTTTATACATATTTAAATCATTATCACTATTTGAAAATATGTGATTCCTTTGTAAACTGATAAGAATTCAGATTAGTCACAAAAAGAAGTACAACTAGCAGGACTCTTAGTCTTGTACTGTGTTAATGGTTTTCAGTCAATAATGTTATTGGTTATCAGACTTTGAGACAATCATTTTACTAATTGCTTATAAAGCTTCTGATATTCAGACATACAACTATTTAGCTCTCATTGGAATTTAAGAGCTTGTTCATTGCAGCAAACTCAGATTTCAGCATTTTCTGACATTTTTCTTTACTCACACATCAACATAAAATATACGTTAAATGATTTTTACTTATCAAAAAATAATAACTTTATTTTCATTTTGATATATATTTTTATTTACTACAGAAATAAATTTTAAATGTTCACATTTTGTTTTTATATTAAAAAATGAGATTGCAATCAAAACAAAAATATTATACATTATCATTAGAAAGATTACATTTGGTTTACAAAATCAATAAAATGTTCATTGATTATTTTAAAAACCTAAAATATTATTTATTTCTGTTATATCTAACAAAATACATTTTAAAAGTTTAAAATTTTTGAATATTTATTGACATATATTTATATGTAAGTATAAATCTATTATTATTGTTGTTTACTCATTAATATAAGTAGGTTATTTACACAGAGGCTAAGATTCAAAATACAGCTTCAGGGCATATTCACATTCTGCTGATTTAACATTATATTTTTGAAAAAAAAAGTATTTCAAGTCAAAATAAGTTATTAATAAGTTAAATTTCTTGATATCTAATAAATATAGTGAAATATGAACTTCTATATTGCATAAAAAATTCCATGTAAAAAGGTATTAAGAAGAAACATGAATTGTATTACTTCAAAGTCGCATTAAAAAAATCTTCATAAAATAAGATCCAATTGTACTTCTATTAAAACAGACAAAACTCTCTAATGTATTGCCAATTCCTGCAAGCCATAGTAATCAATAGATACCAGCACACGTTTGTAGGGAATTTGCAATATGTATAGAGAGATTTGCATGTTTTAATAACACTCTATAAGCAAGTATAAATGGTGATCATGTTATGTATATTGGCTTAAAACATATATTTGCTAGAAACCCATCATCCGTGTTATCGCAAAAAATTTTTTTTGAAAAAAATAGACCGTCTTTATTGACTTAAAAATTTTTTGTAGATACAAATTTTATGGAAATTATATGATGATTGTATATGTTAATAATTAAAATAAAAGAAGAGAAAACACAAATTTGTAGTCTTTTCCCTGTCTTTACTTTCATTTCATTAACATAGGAAGGAAAAAATGATTGCCAACATTTAAATGTAGCTTGATAATTTCTAAAATATTATTAATTACAAAAGTTTACTATTATATTTAGAATTACCAAGCAATCTTATGATAATATATATATATATATATATATATATATATATATATATATATATATATATATATATATATATATATATATATATATATATATATATATATATATATATATATATATATAAATGCAAAACCATAAAACAATACAGTACTAGATTAAATTCAAAATTTTACCAAAATCCTTACACAACCATGGTTTCATCTACTACAAATAGACCTTCTCAAGTGAAAATCAACCTAAAGGAAAACATATATATATATATACAAACAAACAAACCTTCCCATAATTCATTTCAAACTCCACCTTCCCTTAATATCAAAAGAAGTCTTCATAAGATTGATAGCCTCAGAATCAAGGAGTTTTATCATCAAAGTCTCCTTTATTCTTCTTTTTAACTCATTCTTTTCATAAAAAAATAACCGAAGCATTGTCAAACAATATTCTATGACCTGTATTCAATTCATGAATATATAAAGCTGAGTTAAGATACCTATGTTTAACTCTACTTATATGAACCTTAACCCTTTCCTTAAGACTAAATTTACTCTGGCCTACATAAAATTTACCACAACTACATGGAATTTTATAAACAATACCAGGAATAGACCTACTATCAATAGACTGCTTTGAACCATTAAGTAATGAATTCAAATCAGAACCTTTCCTCCATGCAACCTTCTTTCCACCTAACAAATGACTATTCCTATAAACCAAATTATAAATTGATGCTTTAAATGGTAAAGACATATAATCATCATCCTTACCAACAAAATTCTTATCATCCAAATCACGACTATAAACATTATTATTAAATACCACTTTTTAATAAAATCATGACTATAACCCAATTATACATATTCAGCAGCAAATTGACTTTTTGAATATCAGCATCATTATTAAAATTATTAAGCCTTCTATTCCGACAACAAAAATTCAACAAAGACATTTTTTTATGTATAAAAGGCTGATAACTATCAGGCCCAATCATATTTCTCAAATTTTTAGGTTTTATAAAATGACTACAAAACAAACATCATTAACCTTCTCAACATTTAAATCTAAGAACTTTAATTTTACAAAATCAAAACCACCCCCCTCAATTGTAAACTTAATATTAGAATCAAAACCATTCAATCCAGTTCAGACGTGTTCTAATTTCTCTCTTCTGAATAACAAACAAACAATCATCAACATACCTAACAAATAATTTAATAGAACCTGAAAACATATTAATAATACTACACTCCAAATAATCAATATAGACAGCACACATCAATGGAGAAATGACATAACCAATAACCCAACCTTCTCTAATCTTATAAAACACATCATTAGACATAAAATACATTGAATCCTCTAACAGCAAAAGCAAATCATGAAAACCTTAATCTTATCTGCAGAAAAACATTCTAATTTTTTTAAAATTGAAAGAAAAACATCAATACTTTTTAATCTATTAACCGATTGGTACATATTTTCAATGTCTAAACTACCAAAAACACAATCATAATCCAAAACAAAACCATTTATTTTCTTAAAAGCTTTATATATTCATGAATTGAATACAGGTCATAGAATATTGTTTGACAATGCTTCGGTTATTTTTTATGAAAAGAATGAGTTAAAAAGAAGAATAAAGGAGACTTTGATGATAAAACTCCTTGATTCTGAGGCTATCAATCTTATGAAGACTTCTTTTGATATTAAGGGAAGGTGGAGTTTGAAATGAATTATGGGAAGGTTTGTTTGTTTGTATATATATATATGTTTTCCTTTAGGTTGATTTTCACTTGAGAAGGTCTATTTGTAGTAGATGAAACCATGGTTGTGTAAGGATTTTGGTAAAATTTTGAATTTAAAAATTTTGAATTTAATCTAGTACTGTATTGTTTTATGGTTTTGCATTTTTATTTTTTGCTAGTATAGTGTTAGACAGTTTTGGTGTTATATATATATATATATATATATATACACACACGCACACAAACAAATGACAGTTTATGTAATAATTAGTGAGTTTACGAAAAAAGAGTAATTCATTTTTTTTTTTTTTTTTTA
>JAQFVV010000342.1:506611-546611 GCA_028023455.1 Epiperipatus broadwayi | reverse complement strand
CGCGAAACCATCCGATTTACAATGAATAAATATTTTTAAATCTAATGAAATGATATTAATAAATGTAAATATATTAAATTTAAGCGTAAACAGATAATATAATAACGTGAAAGTTAAACACCTTCAAACAGCTTGTGTTTTAGAATTTAGAGTCCCATGTGATGCCATTATTCCATCTGATTGGCTGTCACTTAAGCATTTTTAAAGCATATCTGTTTGAAGGTGTTTAACTTTCACGTTATTATATTATCTGTTTACGCTTAAATTTAATATATTTACATTTATTAATATCATTTCATTAGATTTAAAAATATTTCTTTGTTGTAAATTGGATGATTTCGCCTTGTTAATTTATATATATAATATTTAGTGGATTAAATGTGAAGGTATTTAGCTTCACACTCTTAGTTCAAAATGCTTGTCTGGCTTATTTAAATATAATTGAGGCATAAATTAAGATGGATCCATTTTTTTCTAATAGTTCTGGCTTGTGTTTTAGAATTTAGAGTCCCATGTGATGCCATTATTCCATCTGATTCGCTGTCACTTAAGCATTTTTAAAGCGTATCTGTTTGAAGGTGTTTAACTTTCACGTTATAATAATAATAATAATAATAATAATAATAATAATAATAATAATAATAATAATAATAATAATAATAATAATAATAATAATAATAATAATAATAATAATAAATTGTTTTCTCTTCAGTAGTAAAATTGTAATTATAAGTATGCGACTTTTTTTTTCCGCATTAAATAGTGAAGCTATAATTTTACTCTAATTTATAATAGCTTTGCTAAGCGCTTTCGAGATTTCATGTTTGAATCCCATACTCATAGCTTTGTAACTAACGATTGTTATGATTATGCAAATGCGGTTGAATTTTTAATTAGTCCATTGTTTAGAGAGAGCAAAACATGCCTCTCTTCTATTAATGGCATTAATGTCATTTGCTATATAGAAAGCTTCTTTAACTTTTCTATTGTCATCAATTTTTCTGAAGTGGCTGGATAACAACATAGTTTCTAAATTTGAAAACAAATGGTATGTGATGAATGATGGTTGGCCCATGGAACTGCGTATGAGTGGAGTTGTTGCTAGTGTTGTCATAAAACCATTATGAGAACCAAATTCTTCCAAAATATTTTACAATGGATCCAACTTTCATATATTGTCGATATGTTGATGACATTTTTATTGTAGCAAAACCTTCCACCACTATTAACATACAAAATAAATTTCAAGCCATCTCAGGATTAACCCTTAGTAGAACAGAGGAAAACAAGTAACAAGAAATAAAATACCTAGACTTGTTAATAAAAAGAAAGAATACACACTTGGATTATAAAATGATGATTAAACCACTGCACATACAAGGTTACACAAGTCCAAAATCTAACACCCCCAACACATATAAATCGGCAGGTATGAATGCTTTTCTTTTTAGAAATCACCAATTATTTAAATATATAGCGGATAGGAAAAGCAATATAGACAAATATAAAAAGGAAATGACTAACACAGGCTTCAAACCTAATACAATCAATCAAAAAATAAAAATATTTTACAGAAAACTAAGAAATAAATTGCCTAAAGACAATATGAAATACCTAACAATTCCTTTTGTACCTAATGTAACACCAAATATTGCAAAAACATTGGCTAACAATTCTAAATTTAGTTTCAGAACACCTCCCAACACTAACTGGCTGATAAATAATGCTAAAGATAAAACAGATAGAGATCAAGCCCCTCATGTGGTCTATAAAATGTCATGCCCTCAATTAGGCTGCCATGCATCATATTATGGTGAAACTCGGGCTAACCTGAACACACGAATTTATCAACATAGGTATGTCTACAATAGGGTCAAACATAAAAATGAAGGATCATCAGTATTCTGGGACCACCAAGCAGCTATAGGCCATGTATTTGAACCTAGTTCTGCCCAAATAATTTGTACAGAAAAAATGATGCCAAAAGAAAAGTTAAAGAAGCTTTCTATATAGCAAATGACATTAATGCCATTAATAGAAGAGAGACATGTTTTGCTCTCTCTAAACAATGGACTAATTACAAATTCAAACGCATTTGCATAATCATAACAATCGTTAGTTACAAAGCTATGAGTATGAGATTCAAACATGAAATCTCGAAAGCGCTTAGCAAAGCTATTATAAATTAGAGTAAAATTATAGCTTCACTATTTAATGCGAAGAAAAAAAAAGTGCATACTTATAATTACAATTTTACTAGTGAAGAGAAAGCAATTTATTACATAAATGAATCAACTCGATTGGCAACGGCAGATTACTAGGGTAAGTAATTCTATTGGAACGTTAAATCAAAGACTTTCATTTTTAAAAAAATGCCAACAGTACAATATTATTCCAAATTGCTGTAGAGTAAAAATTAACCGATGTATATATATTCACGATGCTGTTACTAGAAAAACGCAAAAATATTTGCTTGCAATTATAACAAAGGGGTGTAAAAATGCACTAAGGAAAGAAAATAAGCGATGGTATAAACTGACCGCTCTCAGAGTAATTCCCAATTACATTATTAACAAGCGTTATAAACTAGAACGGAAATTAACAATTAAATTCACGAAAAAACTAAAATTTTTGGCACGCAAGCAAAACATAGAAATAGCGTCTACCAACACAGCGGTTACATACGTAAACAGAACAACAATAATTCCTCCGGAAGAAATTAGAAACGTTCTCGAATTGGGGCCTAAGTTTATTGGGGGTCAGTGGACAAGACCAAAAATAGAAATTATTGCGGATGTCGAGGCTGGTCTTATAAACGAACCCAGCAGAGATAAATTTATCGAACAGGTTGTAAAAAATTATTAAACATAAAAATTTACTATCCAAACATAACAATTGGAATGTTAAAATTAATAAAACTAAACAATTTCTAGAAAGTAACTCAATTGTATGCATCAAAGAGGATAAAGGCAATAGATTCGTCTTGATTTCAAGAGCTGAGTATACAAACAAAATGGAAGAGCAGATCAATAAACTTAAGTTCACTTGCATAACTGAAAACAATAATAAAATCAACAAAGATAGATTTATATCCAATATATTAAGGTCTCATAAAGATAAAACATTGTCTAGGGCTGAATATTTTCGAATATATCCATCATCTTCCATACCTCCTAGAATGTTTTCCAACATAAAATTGCATAAGGAAAACTCTCCTCTTAGATTAATGCTCGACTTTGGAGGCGTCCACTATTTCCAAACTGCAAAAATGATTAACCGATGGCTTATAGATTCCCTGGGATTTGGAAACCATACCATCAAATCTTCATTTGAATTCGTGGAAAGAATAAAAAATGTTAAAATAAATTTGTCACACAAAATGACTGTATGCGATGTTAATGAACTTTATGGCTCTATTAACAGAAATAAATTCATTACCATCATCAAAGATGAATTAATTAAGAAAAATTATCCAAAAAATCGAATTGATTTTATAATAAAATTTTTGAAGTGGATGGATAACAACATAGTTGCTAAATTTGAAAACAAATGGTATGTGATGAATGATGGTTGGCCCGTGGGACTGCCTATGAGTGGAGTTGTTGCTAGTGTTGTCATAAACCATTATGAGAACCAAATTCTTTCAAAATACTTCACAATGGATCCAACTTTCATATACTCTCGATATGTTGATGACATTTTTATTGTAGCAAAACCTTCCACCACTATTAACATACAAAATGAATTTCAAGCCATCTCAGGATTAACCCTTAGTAGAACAGAGGAAAACAAGGAACAAGAAATAAAATACCTAGACTTGTTAATTAAAAGAAAGAATACACACTTGGATTATAACATGATGATTAAACACTGCACATACGAGGTTACACAATTCCAAAATCTAACACCCCCAACACATATAAATGGGCAGGAATGAATGTGTTCCTTTTTAGAAATCACCAATTATGTAAATATATACCGGATAGGAAAAACAATATAGACAAATATACAAAGGAAATGACTAACATAGGCTTCAAACCTAATACAATCAATCAGAAAATAAAAATATTTTATAGAAAACTAAGAAATAAATTGCCTAAAGACAATATGAAATACCTAACAATTCCTTTTGTACCTAATGTAACAAACACCAAATATTGCAAAAACATTGGCTAACAATTCTAAATTTAGTTTCAGAACACCTCCCAACCCTAACCGGCTGATAAATAATGCTAAAGATAAAACAGATAGAGATCAAGCCCCTCATGTGGTCTATAAAATGGCATGCCCTCAATTAGGCTGCCATGCATCATATTATGGTGAAACTCAGGCTAACCTGAACAAACGAATTTATCAACATAGGTATGTCTACAATAGGGTCAAAAATAAAAATAAAGGATCATCAGTATTCTGGGACCATCAAGCAGCTATAGTCCATGTATTTGAACCTAGTTCTACCCAAATAATTTGTACAGAAAAAAATGATGCCAAAAGAAAAGTTAAAGAAGCTTTCTATATAGCAAATGACATTAATGCCATTAATAGAAGAGAGGCATGTTTTGCTCTCTCTAAACAATGGTCTAATTAAAAATTCAAACGCATTTGCATAATCATAACAATCGTTAGTTACAAAGCTATGAGAATGAGATTCAAACATGAAATCTCGAAAGCGCTTAGCAAAGCTATTATAAATTAGAGTAAAATTATAGCTTTACTATTTAATGCGAAAAAAAAAGTCGCATACTTATAATAATTATAATAATAATAATAATAATAATAATAATAAAAAATAAAGATGGAAAAGAAAGAAATAAAAGTCATACACTTCGGTAATATTGCGCACCCCCCCTCTACAACACTAAAAATAGTGGCATTTAACATCTGATGTTTAACCTCCCCAAAAAAATCAACAAATTAACAAATGGATACAGACAATGCAATCCAGCATATATGGGGTTACTAGAAATATATATATATATATATATCAAAAAATGATAAATTTTAAATTAAATATATATATATATAACAGATTCCAAATCAACCCAGCAACTTATATGAACAAACCTGTTTTTTCGCATGCTCGAGGAACACATCAGCATCATCCAGTGGAACAGATATATTTATCAACCAAAATTGCCCTTTCACATTATTTACAATAATATTCATAGACTTCAGTTTTTTGATAACTACATTTAATCACAGAAGTTTTTCAATTAAACTATTAGTATGCCTCCCTTTTATCCTAGAGTAATTGACGGAATAATTTTAACTATTAACTTCGTCTAAGTATCCAATTCCTGCTCCACTCTTCTTGCCATATATTTTTAAATGAGCTATAAAAAGTTTATTGCAAAATGGATAAATCAATTTGCAATACCGCTTATTAGTGGGGAACGTTTTCTCCCACCTAACCCTATATATTTTTATAACAACCCCGCAGCACTCTCTTAGATCTTATATTTTATTCTCCAATGTTACAACACTCATTCGATGTAAGTCTCTCTCCCTTCCCATATTCTGACCACATGGCATAAATAACAAAATTAAATTAAACACAAACCACAACAGGTTCACTAATATACGAAAGACAATAAGGATTCTTCTATCATTCAACACTCCAGAGTTCTTCTTTTCTAAAACATATATCATGATAAATAAGTTCAATTTGATCCAATCTCTAAATATGTAGCATATACACACATTTTTCATTTAATATCAATCGTATTAATCAAAAATTACCCTCCTCTTTAAACTAATCATGTAAGCAGATGAGCTACACAAAAGAATCAGCATCTCAAAAACAGTCACTCACATTCAAGCATACATAATAAAGCTGATGCAGCTATATAATGAAATAAGCTATAAACTAAAGCAATATCTAGCACTTAAAATTGTCTAACACAGAAGCACACATGGACTCAAGAGATACATTTGATGGGCATAAGGATAATGATATACATTCACAAATAGATTTACCAGGGGAATGAAAGAGGATGGGAAAATCACAGCTGGACAAAATATAATACAAGCCATATATCAGCATTTCAAAGAAAAGATAACAAAGAATAACTCATTCAAACCTCCAGCAAATTTTCTTGGAAAACCAGAAACATAGACTGTGTTTAAATTTGCAGAATTTGCACTTATTCTAGCATCAATTTCAAGTGTCACCACCAAGGAAGACCAGGAATCCCACAATCTGTATAGTCACATGTCAGAAGACTTACAAACACATACTTGCACCAGCTGGCAAATCAACTATCACAAAATCTATAAAATATATAAGTGCTATATCCAGTTTCAATGGGCCTCTTCATTATAAAAAAACCCTTATTACCACAGTCTCCAATCTGTAGCCAATCTCAATGGTGCCTTTGAGAATTAAAATTCTGAAAAAAGTTTTAGAAGATACAAATGAACCATATATAATAAAACAAATATCACAACATTAGTATGCAAAAAAATGATCATCAACAAGTTAAGCAGCAATGATATACAAAACAATCATTAACTCAGTAAAGAAAAAAATATACTCCAATGGCCATGCATTTAGATTTTGAAATGTGCATTTGATTCAGTGTCAATCAAAATACGTTAATTTAACTAAAAACAGAAATGTCTCACACAATCTTATATACAATGGTCAACCAGATACTAAACTGAGAAATTCACATCACACACAATGGCAAACTTTCACCATCCTCCTACTCCAGGCAATCAATCCCACAAGAATATCAACACACTATTATTACATTATACTTAAATTCCCTATTAAAGCAAATTCAAACAATAAATCCAAAGAATTCCAATTCCAAACACCAACACATAATACCATGTTTATCTCACATGGATGATGACACAGTATTTTTAAAATAAAAAAAAACAATTACCTATACTGCAGGAAACCATAAAAGAATATACAGAAAATTTCAGGCTAAAAATCAACACCAACAAATCGACAGCATGGGCAATATTTGCAAGTAAATTAAACACACAGTTATGTCAAAAGAAGCCCTTTATGTTTCTCAGTTTCGTTTTCCACTTGGGCATGAATCACATGTGGAAGTCAATACTACACAAACTTAAAGCAAAAGCAGATAGAATCACTGAATCACTCTCTAAATCATATCTCTCAATGTATTCAAAAGTGTTGTTATACAATCAGCTTAGTATGACAAAAATCACTTACTATTTGCCAATAATAAATTTTACAAAACCAATTATTTCAGCAATTGACTCATAATGCAGCAAGCTGCTATGGAAAAGAAAAGTAGTAGCAATATCAACAAAGCAACTAAATCAACCAACAAAATGGAATGGCCTTGGACTGCATGCAATACAAATTTTCTACACACAAAAAACAGGAAATCTACTGATTGCCAGATTTAGACGTTTCCAAACATAGAGCAAAAACTATAAATCACATACTGAACCACCCCTGCCATGGATAATTATATATACACTATTGATAAGTATTGCCATTAAAAATGATATAACACTTAAGAACCCTATTAAATATACTTATTGGCAAATACATGACTTTCTATTTCAGAACTAAGAAGATAATACTAAGCTAACAGCATTGGGAATAAATTATAGCCAACTACTCAAAAATATAAAAGATGATACCCAGTAACAATTTTTTTTTTGACTTTACCCTCAAATTGAATATAAATACTTTACCTACCACACATTTCATTCACTTTAGTAGATTCTACCTAAATGTTGATCCAATATGTGCATTGTGTCACAGGGAAGAATAAACACAAAAACATTTCATATACTATTGTAGAGACTTAGAGAAAGTTAGACAATTGATGTTAAAGAATTATAGGAAAAGTGAAACCACAATAGAAAAAATGCTAGAAACATTCAAGCAAAAAAAATACCAACAGTAAGTGCAGCCATTTTCAGCATGTATGCCTTGTGGTGTATCAGATGTACATTCCCCTTAGAAAACATTACAATAATTCATCCTAACACATAGCATAATAAGCTCAAAAACTTAAAGAAAGAGACAAACTTTTTGCATCACCAGAAATTTTTGCCACCACTTGGTTTCTCTTTAAAATAAGAGTACCATTATAATGCATACACAAAACATAACCATCAAAAAAATTAAAAACCAGAACGGACCAACAGTAAGAACTGAAATATTAAAACTATAACAATCACTAAAGACTCTATGGTAAAGGAGAAAAAAAAAGATTTTTCATTCTGTATTTATCCTAGTATATTATGTTTGACACAATGTAAAATTGCCTAATAAAGTTGCCTTTGAAACATAACAACAACAGCAACAACAACAATAATAATAATAATAATAATAATAATAATAATAATAATAATAATAATAATAATAATAATAATAATAATAATAATAATAATAATAATAATAATAATAATAATAATAATAATAATAATAATAATAATAATAATAATAATAATAATAATAATAATAATAATAATAATAATAATAATAATAATAATAATAATAATAATAATAATAATAATAATAATAATAATAATGTGTCAACTAGCAAATCAAATAACACAAAAATATATTGCATACAAGGATTATACTGGATGTCAATCATACTATTCATTAAAAAACAAGAACCAATTACAAATGTCATCATCTTAAGACCTATTTCAATGGATCCTATAGGAATTAAAATGCTAGAAAAAGTAATAAGGGGGAAAATGGATGCATTTATGCTGACAAGAATTTCACATCATCAATATGCAAAGAAAGGCTCATCCACAGGTCAGGCAGCACTAATCTTTAAAACTATAATTAACTCAGTTATTAAGAAGAAGAAATATGCTCTGATTGCAGTACAACTAGATTTTGAAAGTGCATTCAATTCAGTATCAACAGAAATATTACTAAACCAACTAAAGAAAACACAAATACCACAATCAATATTGTACACAATAGCCAATCTACTTTTAAACAGAGAAATAAATATCACACCTATTGCCAGAACCTCATTATCATTAATCCCACTCAATCAATACCACAAGATTCACCACTGAGTATACTACTGTTCACATTCTACATTAACTTTTTATTAGAAGAAATTGGAATAAAAATACAAGGACTGCTAATACCAAATACCAAAAGATATATTCCTTGTATAGCTTATATGGATGACATTATTATATTCTTAAAATCAAAAAAGAAACTACAAGCACTACAAAACATTATAGAAGATTATACAGAAAAATTCACACTTAAAACAAATATCAATAAGTCAGTTGCTTGGACAATTTTACAGGAAAAATAAACAAAGAAATTTATCAAGGAAAACCCGGGAGTTTTTTTTTGGTTTCCTGTTTTAGTTGGGAATGAATAAATGGGAACATAAATACAAAACAAGCTCAAAGTGGAAGCAGAAAGAATCACATAATCATCACAGAGAATCATTATCCAGATCATATCTATCAATATACTCAAAATTACCACTATTTAATCAACTCATAATGTCAAAATTCAACTACTACTTACCAATAATTAGTTTCACAAAACCATTTATAGCCTCAATTAACTCATTTTGTAACAAACTACTATGGAACAGAAAAGTAATTGTCATTTCAATAAAACAACTTAACCAATCAATAAAATGGAATGGTCTTGGACTTCACTCAATATCAGTGATTTGGACACAAAAATAATACATCTAGTAATAGCCATAATCATAAGAATTCCAGATATTGAATCATGATTGGAAATCACACCCACAGATCACCTACCACCTACAAACGATTATATCTTTATGTTTCTTGAAATCATTGAATACATCAAAAACAAAGAACAACTGAAAAGCCCTGTAAAATATACATATTGGTACATATGTGATTTCTTAACCCAGAAACAACCTCATAATAACCAAATATCTGTACTGGGAATTTATAATAGACAATTACTTAAAATATTTAGGAAATGGTACCTGGAACCAAAATTTTATGATTTTATCACTAAGGTCAATTTAAAAGCATTACCTACATCTCATTTTATAAGATACAGATGTTTCTATATAGATTATTGATCTCTTGCATGTGCTGTGTCACAGGGATGAAAAAACACAGGAGCATTTTATATATAACTGTTCAGGGCTTGAAAAAGTAAGATAAATGATGGTTGATGGATATAGAAAAAATGGAACCACAGTAGATGAAATACTGCAAACATTAAAAAAAATGGAATACCTACTATAAGGGCAGCCACTTTCAGCTTGAAAGCATTCTGATATACCAGATGTACTTTTAACCTAGGGAACAATACAAGAAGGCACTCTAGCACCTATAAAAACAAATTGCAAAAAAATACGGAAAAGAGACAACCTATTTGCACCGCCTGACGTCTTTGCAGCAATGTGGTCACTTTTTAAAAAATGCAGGATGCTTTGTAATAAAGGACATAACAGAAAAAGGCAAAAAAATAAGCATAACTATTCAATGTTAACAAAATGATACAAACAATAATCAACAATATGGAACATTGAGATTCATATACAGGGAACAAGGCATACAGAGAGATCTGAAATGCAAAGAGACTTTTTCAAACATACAGATTGTAATAGAATAACTATGTAACCCTATGTATAACACTATGTATAACCTAAAACCAATGTAACCAATTATTTTTAATAAAGTTACCTTTGAAACATAATAATAATAATAATAATAATAATAATAATAATAATAATAATAATAATAATAATAATAATAATAATAATAATAATAATAATAATAATAATAATGGTGATGATGATGATGATGGTGATGATGATGATGTAAACTTTAAAAAATAAGGGTCAATCTAGATGTGAGAAAAGTTAAGAGAATTGAACACAAGAAAACTGTTCTTGAAATAACTTTTGCAATGAACAAGCATACTAGTTTCAATCACATACGCATGCCCAATAAATTACATTGATCCATATATCTGTTTAGATGATAAATGAAAATGTTATATTTTAATGTATTCAGTAGAATAAATTTCTTTGTAAATTAATCCTATGCTGCATCTAGTTGTAGTTGTCCAATTTATTCTGGTTCCCACCACATATTTGCAATTGAAATAAATGATATGGAACTTTTTAAAAGTATATTAGAGGTAATCCTTTTAATGTTAAATTTTACCATTAAAATTACGTTAAAATGTTTGCATTTTTCATATGTTTTATATGTAAATTCTGTGGAGTGATTATACAATGGTATCCTCAACAATATATCACAAGTAACATTGAAGGACATATTGATGAATAATATAATTGTGTTATTGCATTTTTCATCATTTAAATAATATTTTTAAATGAAACTTCTATGATGCTGGTATATTATAAAGTGGATTTCGAAACATCTTTATCTTACTGTTAATATATTTGCAGTAGTTATTTCTATTTTAATAAGTTAAAAACAACAGCAAAACTGGGGACCGAGTGGCATTTGAATATTATGTTTGACTCTCTACTCATAAAGTAACCAATGTAATTATCTCGATTACATTTTAAGTGATACCATCCAAGTTAAAACCTGTTGATATTTTTCTCCTATCACTGGATAATAAATATCATAATATTTTTGAAAATTAATTAAATAGAAAGACAAATATATGAGCTTTAAATTGAAACTGTTAATATAGCTTTATTAAACATTATGATATTTTAAGTCAAAATATAAGAATAATAAGTACATTTTGTTTGCATTTAATTGATTCTAACTAAAAAAAATTATCATCAAACCGATATTCTATATTGATGCTTCTTTCATGAAACTGCCTATAAACAACTCCGAAGACAATTGTTATAAAAATTAAAATGATGTAGGATGTATTAATAACATATTTTTTCTTTGAAAAAATATTTTTGCTTTAATAATCTATCTTTAGATTTTAAACTATATCCTCATTCGTTGAACATGCTCTTTTGTGCATTCTACTATTATAAAGTTCCATATTTAATATATAAATCTACAAAGGAGATATCACTTTAATACTGAAACGCTATAATCTACGAATATAACAATCTGCACTTTTAAGTGTTGTGGAATGTGATTGTCTCTTATATTTTCACTCCAATTGTAATATATACTTTTAAATATCATTGTAGTAAGCAGAGCTAGATCTGGATAATTTATATTAGTTTGGATGCCTAACCATATCGTTTATGACAGTCACATTGTGTTTTGTACAGAAATGCAATCATAATACACATTTTGAATTGCCAACAGGATTACTATATTAATAAAATATTGAATTAACACCATATTTTACTTGCAATGTATCAGATTTTTCATCTGTAATATTTTCTTTGATTCAAATATGTAGAAGATGTGTATTATAGGAATTATTTGTGGAAAATCAACTTATTTCAAATTATATTACTAACAACATCATTGCATTTGCCTGGAAAAAAAAAATAGAATAAAAAACACCGAGTAATTCCAAACCTTTGTTGTGTATGGAATTAACCTGTTCAATAATTCATTGACAAAAATATTATTGTAAGTCAATATAATAGATTATCAATTTAATTACTGCAATGTTGTATCACGTTTTTAAAAACTTGAATAATAAATGCATTATGAACAATTGTTGGCATCAACTCATATATTTCTAAAACATTCCAATATTTTGAAAGTAACATAATATATACAAATTTTAAATATACAACAGGTATCTTTTTATAAACAACAACCCATACTCTTTCAAAATTATATCAATCTGATTTGCAGCCACTAGTCAGATATCCTTGTCCAGAACAAAACGTGTAATAAAATGAAAATATCATTAAAAGTATTCATCTCAAATTTTTTTTATCATAATCCAAACGAAGACCAATATATAACTTCCATTACTTCAAAATAATATCGCTGTAATATAATTTAGAATTATTCCTGGATTTTATATAATTGTAATATCTGTTAGTATGAATCAATATATTGCTGTAAATGTATCAATAATTTTTTTATAATGACAACAATCAGTTCTGTTTAACATATATTTCTACCTTTCTTGCATTAATAATATACCAGTAGATTTTAAGCCATCTCCTCATTGGTTGAACATGTGGAATTGATTATCTCTTATATTTTCACCCCTAACTGTAATATAACATTTTTAATATCATTGTCGTAAACAGAGATGAATCAAGATAACTTACAGTAATGTGGCTGTCTAAGTATAATTTTTATGACAATCACGCTGTCTGTTGTACAAAAATTCAACTATAATACACATCTTGAATTATCAACAGGATTATTATAATTTCCAATAACTTGAGGCAAAATACTTCTATTTGTATATCAACACGTTTATCAATTTGTCCAAGTAGATATGAAAAAGGTATTTTAGTGTTTTTGTGTAGTGTGGTGTTCCCTAACAAATAATAATTTTATTTCTGTAATTATTTGAATTAAAGATGAAATTAAATTGATACACATAAAATGAACACTACTGCCATTATCCAATCAAATAATAACATTATTTGCCTTTCATTGATATAGAAAAAATTCAATGATAGAATAAACTAAAGTATATTCCATAACAAATGTAAGAAAGTTCATCATTCTTTCACTGATAGTTTTCAAACATACCCATTCACTTCTTCTATTAAACTTCCATTAACTGGAAGATTACATAAATCATGAGCAGTTTTATCGCTATCCAATCATTATAACTCTTTGACTATAAACTGAATCCATCATTTCAGTGTTGATAATTTCACCCTTTATATTCAAATATGCAGAAACAGATAGATAAAATTTATTTATAGTAATATCATTGCTTTTTGCATTACTCCTACAACTGGTATTATTATTATTATTATTATTATTATTATTATTATTATTATTATTATTATTATTATTATTATTATTATTATTATTATTATTATTATTATTATTATTATTATTATTATTATTATTATTATTATTATTATTATTATTATTATTATTATTATTATTATTATTATTATTATTAGTAGTAGTAGTAGTAGTAGTAGTAGTAGTAGTAGTAGTAGTAGTAGTAGTAGTAGTAGTAGTAGTAGTTGTAGTAGTAGTAGTAGCAGTAGTAGTAGTAGTATATAAGCATTTATTTTTATATATTATTATTATTATTATTATTATTATTATTATTATTATTATTATTATTATTATTATTATTATTATTATTATTATTATTATTATTATTATTATAACAGTGTTAAATATTACTACATCTGTGTGTAATAATCTGGTATTCATAACGATTACATTAACCAAAATTAGACGGTATGTGCAGCGCATTTTAGACTCAATTTCTAGGTTCACAAACTTTTGTGACATATGAAAAGAACCCTAAGTAGAAATGCATAAATCCTAATCATTGAAATATTGAACACCTATACCACTCAAATCCAATGTCAAACCTAATATTTAATGATATCATTAGTTGAAACAAATTTTACCACTACTAAGGCATCATTACCCATAATCAATTTCTTATTAATTAAATGCTTGACATTAAAATATGATATAAAAATGGAATTGACCTCAAAAGTTGGTAAAATTTTTCGATGGCATGAAAGTCTAAAATCAACCTGACCATAAACAAATCAAAATGACTTGAGAAGAAATCTGAAAGGCATAATTAAATTTTCATTTCAGAAGGAGTATGAGCCTTTCCTAAAATTAGATCTCCTTCTACAAATCAATAGAAAATAATCATGGTCCAGCAGGTCTATTTATATGTCACAGTGGTATTCTGTAACTGAAGATCATTGCATTATTCGAAATCATAGTCTTAAATAAAATCATAATATGATCACTTTTGAATACATTTTAAAGGTTCTTTATTAGTGATTATGTTACACTCACTTATATATATATATATATATATATATATATATATATATATATATATATATATATATATATATATATATATATATATATATATATATATATATATATATATATATATAAAAATTTATTTATTTAACTTCAATCAATTAAACTTGTATGATTATTTCCCAATTGGGTAACACATATTTATTGCTTAATAACATTCAAGGATGAAAAGATAAACTGACTGTAGCGTGAAATTTGAAATAACTATATCACAGAACCCAGAAATCATATTCCAGCATTTGTGAGGATAGTTATATTATTTTCATTTTTATAAACATTATATAATAATCATAATCAAATATCAGTGTGTCTTATATAAATTATAATTGATTGAATGTATACAGTATTGTGCCCATGATTAGTCAATAAATCGCAAATCTTAATTAGTAATAGAGCTAATAGTACTATATTTTGCTCTGTTATAAGTCAGAATGTTTTGCTTTAAATATATTTACATTTAGTTGACGTGGATCATAAATACAAATAATTATTAAACTTTAATATTTATACATGATTATAATAAATGTTAATATTCTTTTATAGGTTTTGATTGTTCTGATATACAGTTCGAATAATTTAGTTACAGTAAATTTAAATTTGTTAATTTTATTTAACTAAATATCAATAGAAATATACGGTTTCGTTTATTTGTTAGTGTGATTGGATATTATATATTCAAAATTATCTTATGTATTTCTTGCTATTACATTATTATTACATATTTAATAGTAAAGTAATACATGAGCATAGCATGGGTGAATTAGTGTTATTTATTATTTTATTAAACTAGAAATTAAAATTAATTATTGAGTCGTATAATTAATTAGATATTATGACTATTGTTAAGTTATAGAGCATACTAAAGCTGTTTTTTTATCCATCAATAATTTTTTGTATTTAAATATAACCAATGTTCAATTTTATTATAAGTTCATATTATTATAAGCAATCTTTGATTTCTTAAGTATAGTAGGATTTAATGTAGAAAATTTTATCATTCTTTTAATTTGATAAGTGATGTATATCTTACGCTTGTATTTATATTGAGAGAATGATATTATATTTATTTGCTTTATTTAAATCTATTTTGAGTAATGATTATATTTAGGGTATGGAAAATTATAATTTTATTTGTTTTCTTTTTACGCTATATGTTGTCTGAAATCATGATGATATAATAAAAAGTATTATCATTGTTTTGTTTTAGTATAGGCAACTTTAAAATAAAATATTATTTTAAATATTTAATTGTTATTTATTAGTTAACATTTGTTAGTTTATTTATTATATTTATTCTATTGTTAACTGTATTATTATTTATGGACTTAAATTTAGTATTTTTTATTTATTTATATTTTATTCAGTTAAAAATGATATCCATATTCTAGTAGAATTTTATTCTATTGCATAATGGACCAATGACTGAACAACATTTTATTCAGGCAATATTACAATTATTATTTACTATTGCAATTATATGCTGTTACAAATAGTTCCAAATCTGAGGAACATTTAATGAAGGCTATACCATTATTTTTTATCCTCATGCAAATGCCATCTAAATCATTAGAGTTATAACAGAGGTTAGCGTACACAAATTAATTCTGCCACAACTAGGGCTACACTTTGTAGGTATAATTAAACAGCGTCAATCTATCATTGTTTTGTTATATGTGACCTTTTACAAATGGCAACCTAACTTTAAGGGTCATATCAATGGTTATTCCATAATCACATATTTATGTCAGATATAAAACTGCTTAAACCTGTAGGACAACTTTTTTTATTTTTTTACAAAAGACAAAGTGAACTTGGAACCTATTAAAGACAAAAATTTGAGTCTCATATATATGCAGTGAAAAATGATATTGTATCTTGTATATATTAATAAGGTTTTGTATGTAGTCATATTATATCCATAGATGAAATATATTTAGTAAGGTTTTTTTTTTTTAAAAAAAAAATGTTGTTATTGTCAGTCCTTTGTAGATTTTATCGATAGCTGGAAGATTAAATGGGAAGATGTATTATATCATACAGTAAATAAATTTAAGGTATTTTATAATTCATTCTGGCTAAAAAGAGAACATTGTTTTTTATTATTAAAATAAACAATTATGGAAAACAATAGTGTTAAAACATTATCAGAATCTGAAGGAGTTATTCTAAAAAAGTTGAGAAAATTCAGAAAAGAAATTAATTATATATTCAACACTAAATATATAAAAAATAATATATTTGATGCTCAACCTATAAAAAGTAATAGTTGTTTTGAACTTGAGAGTAGAGAAAATTAAAAAAATATAGAAGGCATGAGGAATCAAAATAAAAAAATTACACAAAAATAGAAAATTATAAAGTGTCAGAACAGATATCTTTAGAAACAGTAAATATGATTGGAAAGTTTGAACAAATAGAAATTAATTGTTTGGATGATTTATTAAAAATTGTCTATATAAATGAGCAGAAAAGCTTAAATATAAAACATTCAATTATTGAGTCTTACAACAATATTTGCTAAAGATACTTAGAAAATGATAAATTAAGTATTATTAAAATATTAAGTTAGTTATAAATGAATTAAACATTTTGAGTGTAAATTTGATGATAATACAGATTATGAATGTTTAACACAAAGTTTATAATATATATCGAACGAATGATAGAATGTAATTTTTGAAAATGTCATGGTTGTAATAACGAAAAAAATAAAATATATCTCAACAAAAAAACTAACATTTAATCCACAGCAAATCTTAATAATAATTTAGTAAACTGACAATATAATAAATTTTCCTAGACAGATTCAAATTCCATTTTATGAGGAAATTTATAGTAAGGACAAGTATTTTGTACATGATAATATATGTAATGAGATTTTTTCATTATTTCTTTCAGAATTGTTGAAAGTAGCTAAAATTTAAATGGAGAGAAGGAAAATTTAATACTACTATAAATTTGGATAATTTTATCTTATCAAATACCCTGGAAATGATTAATCAATTATTAAGCTTATGTATGAAGACAAAGGTGAACATACAATCCTCTTTTTTGAAACTTGACAAAACAAACTATATTAGGGGTGATGAGTAGGTCCTTTGATAAGTTAGAAGTATAGGTTGTAAAATTTTAATGCGTGCCAATTGCTAGTTGAAATTATTTATACGATTAAACATTTTCTTTAAAGGAGTGGCCGAAAAGCAGATGTTTGTCTGTCCTCAAAACCGATATAAGTGCACAATGAATTAGTAGTTGAATAATATAATGGTTTCACAATAGAGTAGCTAGTAAAAAGGAATCCTGAGTAAAATATTGAATACTTAATTATAAATGTAGGTTAAAATCGGATGTTCAGTAGAGATTTTCTGACATTCATATAAAAGCTATTCAAACACAAAAGTCCCTTATTAGCAACCATATACTGCAAAATATGGCTCACAAAGTAATTGCAACGTGGGTAATAAATTGATTATGGTTTAGTTAACATTTAGTCAGTTTCCTTTGTATTGAAAATTATTCCAAACATCATCGAGGTTAATTCGCATAAAGTTAGTTTATCTCATTCGTAGCACTGATTTTGAAGGTTGAGTATTCAATACTAAGATATTAATGTCAATAGCACCATGTGAACAAATGAGTTTTATTTAAGAAAAATAGAGTACTATTTCCCATGCTGTTTTATTATTTTAAATTATCTCCATATTTATTGGTAAGAATATATATATAGTTACATAAATATATTATAATGGTCGGTGTTGATGGTGAAGTTTACCATTCTTACCGCAACTGCCGACAGAGCGCCACTAGGCTACTTTGAACCTAGAAAATTTATAAAGTCGACAGATACGTGCTGTTAAGACCGCGACCGCCAGCCCAAGTCACTAGCTCAAGTAGATGCAGAAACTTGATATATTTATTAAAATATATTTTTAATAATAAAGAATATAAAAAAGCAAGCACTGTCAGTTTTAATAACACACAAAAAAAGATTTTATTTACGTATACAATCAATAACGCACACACTTTAAAATTATTATATAAGAAAAAAACTATTTTTTTATTATTAGTTTTATTTGTTTTAACTTTTATTTTTAATCTTATAAATGTTGAGTATAAATGAGCTACCTAGACACACTCACAAATTTTCAAATCACTTTACTCCAAACTAAAAATTCGCAGCCACATCAATACTCGCTTCCAGATATATATATATCAGCAACCAATGCAACGTGAACATGTTAGCATAGAATCACATAGACAGGAATGTGCATCTGAACATCATGATATTATTGGAGAAACATGCCCTTCATCCCACAGGAATGTGCATCTGTCAGGTGAAGGAAACGTGCATCAAAATAATAAAAAAAAAACGCTACATATGGATGGGAGAGTGGTCTTATTTTGCCGGCTTATCATCCAAAATCCATAAAGCTGGAATAAGTCAATGGCACAGGAATTACCTCTGCATCCATTTCAATGATATGAATACCTCTTTGGGGTCATGCATCCAGTTGGACTCGTCATTCTAGGTGCTAACACACTTCACATTACATTGATATAAACGTCCATATATCTCTCCACCAGCATTGACACAACTATGAAACAAATAGTCTGAAATCAAAACCCTCTTTAAAAGTAACATATTTAAACTAGTCTAGCAGCCATCTACACTCAACTAACATTTAAATCATTTTATTAATTTAATTTAAAACAAAAATCTTTAGTTTAATTAAGATTTTAAAATCATTTTTAAGATAACATTTATATTTTAACTTATTTTTTTTACTGCAAATTTATATAACCTACTTTTCTTTTTAAATTTTATAATGCACAAATAACGATGTGTTTCTATTTTTTTAAATTTAAGTTTGCAATCGCAACCCCCCACCCCATTACAAACAGATTTAATTAAACATGAATAAACAAAAATAAAATACAATACTTTTTTTTTAAAAGATTACATTGAAAACTTTAGCTAAGAGTTTAAAATTGCAAAGTTTATAGAAAGATAAAAGTCCAGGTTTGCTCAGAAAGAAAGTATATAGTTCATTTAAAAAATCACATAAAGTTTGAAGATTTAAACTTAAGAGAGTTTATGTTTCATTTATAAATTTATACTTTCCTTTGTTCGTGCTCGTTCCTTCGTGAAGATCCAAATTTATACAAGATCCATTTCTTGTGGGCGATGACAATTTATGAAGATGCATTTACAATGTTTTCTGAAGACAGTCTCAGTGGTTTGATCCTGGGCTCCGTGGAGATGAAAGCTACCTAAGGCCAGCCGCACCAAAGGAAGCACAATGAAGCTAATCACATTTTTTTTTTTTTGGTGATGCCGATAACTTTTAAAAATTATTTTTACAGATGAATAAAAAACTTTAATTTTCTGATTCTCCAACTAACTAATTATTGTTATGGATTTCTCTTTTATAGTAACCCTCGGCACCTTATCTCTGGAATGCCGGATTCATCAAACATATTCCATATCTCTATTTTATTGGTTAATTCAGTTTGTGGCCAAGTAGATTTTGGGTTTATGGCTAAGTAAATTTTTCCACTGAGGTCTGTGTCTCTATCTCTGGGTGGTAACTCTTATCTATTTTGTAATCATTTCTTTAATTGTGATTTTGCCTTAAGGATCTGTTTGTATTTTTTTTATAATTAAAAAAAAACTTTTAGCTATTATTAAAATCAAAAGTTTTTTTATTATATATTTTATTTAAACATTAGAATTTTTGCTTTCATTGTATAATTTATTTATTTTTTAAAGCTTATTTTAATATTTAAATCAATCTAACACATTAATAAATTAATAATTCGTTATTTGTGCATTTTGACAGTTTGTTTTTAATTCTGTATTAGATAAAAAAAAATTACTATTAAAATTTGAATGTAACACATATATATATATATCATATACATATATATATATATATATATATATATATATATATATATATACCCGTTACAATATATATATATATATATATATATATATATGAAAGAAAGTTACTGTTAACACTAACTGAAATAATTATACAAATATATAAACCATTATACAAGTACAAATATCAGGTAAGGCTCTCTGTTTAAAGGTGTATATGTCAATAATAGCGAACTTCAAAATGATACCATTTGAAGTTGCACGCTAAACGATGTTAAATATTGAAATACAAATTACCTCAAACACAGAGCATGCAATTTTAAATAAGAAAACAATCTTACATTTTGCTAATAAACTAAAAAAATATACAAAGTTATTAAAGACAAACTAAACATTACATTTTAATCTTTAAATAGACCTCCATTCTATAAATAAAAGAAAGTTACTGTTAACACAAACTTAAATAATTATACAAATATATAAACAATTATACAATTACAAATATACAGTAATGCCCAGTGTATAAAATCTATATCTCAATAATAGCGAACTTCAAAATTGAATAATGGTTTATATATTTGTATAATTATTTCAGTTAGTGTTAATAGTAACTTTCTTTCATTTATAGTTTGGGAGGGCTATTTAAAGATTAAAATTTAATGTTTAGTTTGTCTTTAAAACAGTTTGTAAACTTGTTATTTTATTAGCAAAATTAAAGATCATTTGCTTATTTAAAATTTCATGCTCTGTGTTTGAGTTAGTTTGTATTTCAATATTTAACATCGTTTAGTATACAACTTCAAATGGTATCATTTTGAAGTTCGCTATTTATGAGATATATACTTTTAAAGAGAGGGTGTTACTGGATATTTGTAATTGTAGAATATATATTGTACCCTCACTTCTCGATATATGATATAATGTAAAATAAGACTAGCTCAATTAAATCATTATGCTCAGCTAAAATATATACAACTATCTTTAATATATTTTTATAATATTATAACTTATCAGATTAATATAGTTCAATATAATGTACTAATTAAATAAGTATTTAATTAAAATCATGAGACTGTGAAGTGAAGTTACAATTGGTAATTGAATTTACATTGAATCAATGTCTTTCCAAGATACTGTCTCAATGGCATAAGAATACTATTACTTCTAATTATCTCATTACTAACTCTACAGCACTCTTGTGACTTTTATAAATGAACTATCTTTAATAATAATAGATAAACAAATCTCAATCTTTTGTTAAGGAAATATAATTAAACGATCTCAGGTTCTTCTAATTATCTTAAAGTAATAATAATTCATGTAGATAGGAATGATAAGGGATTTAATATCAAACCTAAATACACCTAACTTATTCTAATAACAATAACTAACAATAATAATCTTTAATGTATAGCTTAATCTTATCTATTTGATTATACCATTAATCATTAAGAAAATAAGCAAATCATATACATGTCTTTATTTCCATATAGTATCTTAATTTTAAAATATGCTAAAATATTATATTTAACAATCTGTGGCAATAAATAATATTATACTCTTATATTGTGCACTATAATTACTTTGTGACCATTGTAATATTATATGTTAATGTCAATCAATTTCTATAAATTATATTAAGAAAATATTGTGTTTTTTTCTCAAATAATAAAATAATAAATTCATATTGTGCAAATATTATGTTTATTCAAATTATCTGTTGTCAAATGCTGTGGTGTAAAATAATGAATTCGACACACTTTTAAAACAACTTAACAAATTTATTTACATCAACTTTAACAAATAATTTATTTACAATATTTACATTACAAATGGAACTAAAGAAAATAAAACAAAAATAAGAAAATAATAATACAAGATTTTTACACTGTTACTATTTCCAGAATCATAAATAGATAATTTATACATTACTTAAATGCTCTATCAATAACATTTAACCAAGTTTATGAATTTTAATTTTAATAAACACCATTTGTCATCAATTAATACAAGAAAAGGTTTATGTGAAATATCATTCATGTAGCATATATGCAAATAAACAGACTTTAATAATTAAAATGCTACTTCACTGAAGTCTTACTGCCATTTAGATTATAATGTACTAGTATGTATTACATTTACTATTAATATTACTCAAAGATCAATTAATGTATAAACTGATATAACTTTGTAATATAATAACTATTATTGATTATAATTATTTATGTCCTTCCGATATAATGTCATGCTACATGTCTTATCAAAATATGCACTACGTATATGTTCTTTTAAAATAATATTTAAAATTATTCAACAATTTCAAATTTTATAACGTATTATATTAAATAAAATTCTATGATTCTTTTAATGTTTAAACTATTACTCTTCTTTACTTGTTATTCTTATTCCTTCCTAAAAACTTCTATCTACAAAAGTCATTTTAACCTTATTTAACTTCAGATAAATAGATGACCAATTTTAAAAAAAATAATATTTATCCAAAATCTCATATACCTCCTCATCTATATACGTTAAGCCTTCAATCAAAATATAAATTTCTACATAAAATTAACTTAACTTATCTAATAAAAATAAAAAATAAAATATAGATTTTATATACCTCTTACTAACTTGAAAAGAAAAAAATAAATAACTTACACTAATAATAAATCTAATTCCTAATATTATAACAAAAACATTAAAATTTATTCACGAAAGAATCATATAATTATTTCTAGGTTCTCATATTATGTTGTACTAAATTTACATCATCAATTTAAAGTATGCATATTAAAATAAAACTGCTATTATTAATCTTATGCGTGTATATTATTTAAATATTAATACATTCATTCAATAATCATATAACATTTGGTTGATCTAAAGAAAACAAAACAAATGCATCAAATTATTATCCTTACATAATTTTTACCATAAATGTTACTTCAATGTACAGTCCATCACATGATGTCCTCCAAGATTACAGTTTTACAAAATAATTTCACATTTACACTCACAATTATTCTTTAAAATATTATGTGTTGTGTAATTATAAAAATAAACTTTATGCAATGAAAAGTTATATTAATATTTAGTTATTTTTTTATAAAAAATGTAAATGTACCTTTCCTATCTTTAATAAATCAATAATTAATTAAATATTTATGTTAGTTAATAAATAAAAACATATTACATAAAATCCAACGGTGTCTTCTTTTCACTATAATTGTTCTTTTTCCTCGGCACAAAGTTTCACCAAACATTACTTCCTTTTCCGGTACATCACATGTTTTTTAAAAGTTTTTATAGAATAAATGAAAACGTTTTTTTTTTTAAAAATAAAATAAAAGTCAGTTCCACCATAAAACAAAAATAAAATTAAAATAGTTTATAGGATCCAGGTTCATTTCTTTTAAAGAAAAAAAAATATTATTTAAAAGTTATTATTTTTTAGCATTAGTCTATAATTTATAAAGTTCTTGTTTAATTATTTTAATTGATTTGGATATCCACGTATATTTGCGCATTCCTTAACGAATATTTAGGTAAGATTAATTTTAGATTCTCCTGTACGACCAGCGTTCAGATTTTAATAATATAATAATTTTATTTATAGGTATTTCTTTACCCATTAAATTTCCAATTTATTTGCCTTTTAAAATTGTTAAAATTTAGTCTTTTAAACCATAAAGACTTCACAAGGCAAGTATTTATGTAATCATTATTATTTATCATCTTTACTAAGTTATATACTTAGATTTATAATTTACAAATACTTTCTTCATAAAGAAGTATTTCACATTCTTTTAAATATCTATTTTTATAAAAATTAATTACCATTAGCTTTTAAATTTATACAAAGTCCAACGTATTACTTTTATGCATCTAATAATTCTCCTAATTAATCCAGCGTTTGTTAAATTCTTAGCATAAAGTCTCCAATACATTTTATCCTGATACAATGTTTTCATGACTATTTGATAGTAAATTGAGCTTTGATCGAGACGATAGGAAATTATAATTAAAATTAGCACTGCATGTTTGTCGGTAAACTTTTATAAATTATTTTAAAAAACTACTCTCTAATAATTTTAAAACGATTATGAGAGCGTCTATGCTTTTACTTAGCTATTTCTAATAGCACACTTTACTTTAAAAATTTCAATCACTATCCCCTCCGAACAATTGAACCTTGGTTTTATACCAGAAGAAACTCCTCACTTGATTGGTGAATTAACTACTTCAGCTTCAAGCCGCCATTTTGAACTTTTTAAAATACTGGCCTGATACACAATTTTCACAATAACTTCAGTTTGAATTATGTTAGAGCAAAAACAATTACATTTCTAGAAACTAGAAAAACTAAGGAAAACAATAAGCATAAAATAAATAGTGATAACTATATAAAAAATAAGGAAAAAAAGAAATTTTCACAACCGAAATAATTATTATTTTATTGATTGTTCATAATATGGAAATTAACATTAACTAAAATGCAAATTACATCTTCAGTGATAATTTCTTTGTATTCCTCACAAAAAAATCTTTCTAAAGATATATAATAAGTCTTACCTGAGATAATCCATAGCTTTACAATGTCCGAAAATGTTCCTATAAGAGTTCTTCATTTTTATCTTCTACCCCAACTGTTGCAAATTGTCAAGGCGCCTGGAAGAAAAGAGTTCTCCCTAATAAAAGATAAAAAATAAAAAAATTAAAATTCTAACAGAATATAAAAATAATGAAGGAAGTGGAAAATTATTACTTACCATTATAAATACAATAAAAAAATAAAATGTCATCATCATCATCATAGTACAGGTATATTATAAAAGTGGTGTATATGTATGAATCATGAAAGTTCTGCTAATGGTTATGGGAAAACTCAAAAGCCTGTTAAACAAGATGCACTATTTTGATTTTAGACTTTGGATAAACCAACCTTGTTTATAACATCATCATCATCATCATACTGAATAATCATTGCCAATACAGAAAACAATTTACAAATTTCTCATTTCAAGAGGCAGACAATGATTACTAAAAAGGTTCTATGGCAGATATTTATATAAAAAAATGTTTATATTCTACCTCTTCCAAGATATGTCTTCCAGAGAAGCATACCTGTTCATATATGCTAATATAAATATGCAAAATATTTCATCATGCCAGATCTTGTTTACCAATTGGAAAAAGTAATCAGTAATGAAGCTGAAACAAAATTCCAATAAGGAAGGCAATCAGGCAGTCATATGCCTATAAAGTATAAAATGAAGTTAGTAAAAAAACAAGTTAATAAAACAACAAATAAAAACTAAATTAGTAAAACAAAAACAATGAAAACCATGTTAGTAAAACAAAAATTAGTAAAAACAGAAAAAAATTACTGCATTATATACAATCAATTTGCTAGAGAGGAATTAAATTGTAAATAGTCTTGAATCAGTGTGTCAACCATTCATCCATTGTGTTGGTCGCTAAAACAAACCAACAAAAAAAAACAATAATAAAAACATTACCTTTCATATGTGCTACCTATCACAGAGTAAAAAATCAGTGTCATTTTTCTTGAGTGGCATATTTATTAGTATTTCTCCGATAATAGTTGATAAAAGTTTTTTATCAAATAACATTAAAAAAAAATCTAAAATTGAATACTTACCTACTATAGAAAACTTCAAACCTGGAGTTTTAGTAAAATTCTCTACATTCACAGGTTTGCAGGTTACGTTCGGACACAGATTACTGTTACTAGATGAAGGGCCTGGCCGATTGATATTGTTGGGAACACTTGTTGACGGGCCTGGTGTATTGATATCATCCAGAAAAGCACTCATAGTTTTTTTCTTTTTGGCTGGTAAAGGAGTTTCTTCTTCTGATGACGAAAAATATTCTTCAAGATCACTACAACTAACACTATTTTCGGAGTCAAAGGGCTTAGATGGGACAAATTCATCACCGCTGGAATAATCCATATCAGAGGCCATCATGTCCCGTTCATTTATTTTGCGTACTTTTGTTTCCGTTAATCTAACAAATTGTGAAAAAAATTTTTTAAAAAATTGACCTTATTCACAAAAAAATTAATAAAAATTTTATTTTTTAACTTACAGAAAAATGGCGACTACCTACGAAAAGAGGAAAAAACAACGAAGAGAATTATGGTATAGGCGCATGCGTAGTCCTTATAGTTTTTCCGTAATTTCAAACAGAAAAACGAACTTCAACAAACGAACATTAACGAGCGCAATCGTCACCGACAAACCGGAAGTAGTTAAACAATCAACTTGCTAGCTTATTTACATATTTTACCAACAAGATAGAATTAAAAATAAATAATGACTTATTTAATATTTATTATTTATCACATTATTAAATTCTTAAATTAATCTTTATTGTTTATTTAAATCCATTAAACATTTTTTAAAAATATACTTTCTTACTTTATTTCACTTTTAACTTTTATAAGATTATTTTTATAAACAAATTAAGTCTATTTTTATTCGTTATGTTTTTTAAACAGTATTTTAAAAATCAGATTTAATGTTTCACATTAATTATTTTTATTTTTATCTCATGATAGCCAATATAATATTTATAAATTTTATAACAGAATTCTAAAATAGTTTTGCAACTTTATTAAAAAAACTCCCAAGCATGTGTGTATATGTCTAACTAACATCTGTTTTACAACAGAGCTACAAACGCTTGTAATAATCTAAAAATAAACTAACAATTCATTTTTTAAAAATAAATATTTTTAAAATAAATAATATCTTATAACAATTTTTAAAATAATAATTCGATATTATTAAAATCAAATATTAATCTTCTATCATGTACTACTAATAATTAAAATATTTATATTCATTTATTAAATATTAATCTTTATCAACAATAAACATATGCATTTAATTTTAACTTGTCTTTTTAAAACTTTAACTTTAAACAGTTATTTATTAAATTTATTAATGCAGTATTACTTATGGCCAGTTTTCCCAACCATATACCATTATCATTCCCATTGAAACGTCTCTCTCAAACATCAACACAATTTTTACATATCAAATATTCATAGATTACTTTAATTACACTTTTTCAAAAGATTATCATAAATAAATTAACATCATATAGCTAAATATATCTTAAATTTAAAATTTTTTAAATAGATTGATACAACAATTTATGGAGACCCATACAAAAGGGCACATATCCTCCTCCTTCGGATAAAAATTTTAAATTAACCATCTACCTTCATCTTCATTAATCTACAATTAACATCTTCATTTTTCATATCATTAAATATCATAATCAATCACTTTAACATGAAATTTTATAAAGCACTGGAACTTCACATTAAAATCTCAACCAGAAAACACTTTTAAATAAAATCATCATGACTTTCTTTTACTTTATAAAATTAAGTCTCACTTTTCTTTTATTTATATCTTTAATTAGGTCATTTTTATTTCCCTAATCTTACTATGAAATATCATATGTTTAAATTCCTTTAAATAACATCTTGTACACAAACTAAACTATAAATACATATTTCTATAGTTAACACTATCTTTTAAATCACATTTTGTATTTTATTTTTACACTTATTGCTAGTTTCATTAGCAATTTTAAATGAATCATTATCTATTAAATCTAGACATTTTTAATCTAAAGAGATTAACTTTATCCCTGAAGATTTATTAATTTTATGACTACTACTACAATATTTATGAAAACTCTTAAATTCATCCATAAATCTTTTCATAAATTGATCTTTTATAAGATCTACTCACTCTTATCATATTATTAATTTCTCCCTAAATTAACATTTACTGACTTGATAATAAATTATTTTATTATATAAAAATAAAATATCTGAACATCATACCAAAAACTTCACCCACAATACATCCTTTGAAAATTGTAATTCACACTTCAGAAGGATATGGAATTAAACTTCTTGCATTATAAGTTCCTTTCTCACCATCTGGTGTGGTTAACATAAATGCATTTTCACCTACTTTGCAAGATATTCTATATGGACCCTCATATAGACTAAGAAATTTTTTGAACTGATTTCTTTGAAGGTTGCTAACATGGGGTGTTCTAACTAGAACTAAATCATTAATTTTAAATGGATGTGGTTTATTATGGGATTTCTTTACTCTTTTTGCACCCATAATATGAAGCTTTACTTTAGCTTGATTATTATCTTCATCCCTATTAATTGGTTCTCTTACAATTGGTATAGGCATTTTAATCAATAATGGCTCATGTCTACCATAATGTAAACGAATAGGAGTGAAACCAGTGGATTCATTATACGTACTATTAATATAGTTAATAACCTCTGGGAGTTTATGAACCCATTTCTTATGATTATCAGCTACATACACCCTAAATAATCGACTAAGCTCCCGCATAACACGTTCGCATGGATTAGACTGAGGGTTTCTTATGGAGCTCATAACATGTTTGAGGTTTTGATCTTGAATCCACTCATTCCACCTACCCGATATAAAAGCTGTAGCATGATCTGTAAGTATGATTTTTGGTTTTCCTACTAATGGGAATTGATAATTAAGCATGCATTTTATTACAAAATGTGCACTAGTTTTAGGCACAGGATACGCTGATACAAATTTGCTAAAAACATCATAGGCTACCAAAATAAATTTCTGTTGTTTAAATGGTGGGAGAGGCCCGTAAAAATCAATTGCTAATAATTCATTAGCTCGATCTGGAATAATAGGCTGCATAACACCTACATACGATTTATTACAATATTTAGACTTTAAGCAAGTAGAACATGTTTTAATTTTCCTTATGACACGTTTATACATTCCATCCCAATAAAAAATAGATTTTAAAACATACATAATCTTTGGTGCACCATAGTGACCATAACTACAATGTACATACATTATCAATTTATCAATCATAGAGTTAGGTACAACTATCCTCCATGATTCCCCCTGATTTGACTTTAAATTATACATAAGTAAATTCTGGTACATCTTATACTTGCTAAAAATCCTTTTTATATATTTACTTTTACTATTTACGTTATCATGATTATTTAGGATAGTCATGATTCTATTTAATTTCTGATCCTGACCTTGAATCATAGTGAGATTATTATAATCATCCACTATAGATTCATCCCTGATTACATCCACACTACTAATAATTATATTTTGAGCATTAGGATGTTGGGACATCAGACAAATAGGGTGGCGGCTAAGAATATCAGCAGGGATATTCTGTCTCCCTTCAATATAGAGAACTCTATAGTTGAATTGCTGGAGATACAAGCTCCACCTAACAAGTCTCTCATTACTGAGGTAGCTCTTGTTTAAAAACTCCAAGCTTCTATGGTCGGTCAACACAATTACCTCTGAACCTAATAAAAATTGACGTAATTTCTGAAAAGCCCAGACAACAGCTAGGGTCTCCTTTTCAGTAATAGTGTAATTCAACTCAGCACCTCTTAAATGTCGGCTTAAGAAGTACAATACATGAGGTACCTGATCCTCATCGAGCTGATATAACACTACTCCCAGACCATAGTAACTACTATCTGTCTGCACATAGAATGTTTTATTAAAGTCAGGATACACTAAAATCACGTGTTTTAAAAATTTACTTTTAATTATACTAAATTCATTATCATGTTCAGCAGTCCACTTCCATTTTTCAGTTTTCTTTAATAACCGAGACAAATTTATTGTATCTTCAGCGAAATTTTTATAGAATCTATTATAATAGTTACATAATCCAAAAAATGATTTTAATTGTTTTACTGTTTTTGGAATGGGAAAACGTTGAATAGCTGCAATCTTTTCAGGATGGGGCTGGATTCCATGCTCATTTATTAAATGACCTAGAAAAGTAATTTCTCTAGCTGCTATTGAACATTTTTCCATATTAATTTTGACATTTTGTATTTGACATTCTGTAAAAAATAATTTTAAATGTTGGAGATGCTCATGTAAACTATCAGAAGCAATAACTATATCATCCACATACATGATGATTTTTTCCTTTAATTGTTTCGAAAAAATCATGTCTAAACATCTGATCAAGCCAGCACCACTATTAATGAGACCAAAAGGCATCCGTCTGAAAACATACGACTGGCCTTGAAATCGAAATGCTGTATACTGCTGATCACTCTCATGCAGTGGTATTTGCCAATAACTAGCTGTCAGATCAAATGTAGAGAAAATTGACCTCTTGTGAAATTTAGTTAAGAGCTCATGTACAGGTGGAGGAATGTCACGCTCTGGTATAGTTACATTATTTAGCATACGAGCATCTAAACATACTCTAATACTGCCATCCTTCTTCTTCACAATAACCAATGGGTTTACGTAAGGAGAAGGGCATTTTTTAATTATATTCCACTCTAGCATTTTGTCAATTTGACTCTGTACCTCATCCTTATATTGGTAAGGAATTGGGTACATCTTTTGATGGAAAGGATCATTACTCTTCAATTTTATTCTATGGGTATATCCCTTTATTATACCAGGGATTTTAGAAAAGATATTTTTAAAATCATACATTAATTGATATAAATTTTCACCTAATTTAGAATTGATTGCATAAACATGTTCAATTTTGGCCTTTATGCTGGCATCAATTAATGTGTTCTGGATGCATAATAATTGACTAGAAAGGTTATGCATACCATATTCAAAATTAAGCCTTTCTTCTTTACAAATAAAAATTTTATTACAAAAATCAATCTGACATTTATTTAAGATCATGAAGTCAGCTCCTATTATGGCTTCATGTATTAATCCAGGCATAATAAGAAAAACATGCCCATACTCTGTATTATTTATTTTGAAGGTAATCCAGACTTGTTTATTTGATAACTTTGTCCTCTTTCCATTTGCTAAAGTTACTTGGATCTGCTTTACTGGCAATGAAGGTATATCCCTTTCTACACTCACCAGATTTTGATACGTTGACTCTGATAATATGGAAGCTTGACTTCCAGAGTCAATTAATGCTTCAATTCTGATATTGTTTATGTATAAAATTACAATAGGACATTGATAAGTTATAGGTGGTTCGCCTATAGTAAAGGGCTCTAAATAATCAATATCAAGATCTAAAGTATTAAGCATCCACATCTGATCGTTCCCCATTTTGTTAGCACCGGGTCCTTGCAAAGAGGAACTAACATACAAAGACCTTTCTAGTTTAATTTCTTACTACTGGCTTTATTAGCTGGTCTTTTTAAAATTGTGGTCACACCACTAGTAGAAGGCTGATTATTTTGATCATCACTTCTGTCCCTAAATGTATCAAATTTAACAAATTTTTTTAAATGTGGAGACATCCTATCTCTACCTCTATACTCAAATCTCCTTTTATACCCTGTAGAAGGTCTCACACCAGTGTTAACATTAATATTTGCTAACGGATAATTATTTCTATCTTTGTTTACTTTAAATCTATTGTCCATAGATAATTCAGCTACTTCAAGAGCATCTAATACCTCTGATACTTCTTCTATTGAACCACGATCAGCAGCTATCAACAACTGTTCAACGTTTTTAGGTAAGTTATGCCTTACAATTCTTACAATCTGTCCTTCTGATAATGGACAAGCAGTCAATGTTTTCAACCGAACAGCTTGATTTCTGAAAAAGCTTGTATAGCTGCCTTTACTAATATGGTATTTTTCTTGAGTAATTTGGTATCTGATGCAATCTTGTTTATCAGAGTTCCAAAAACTTCCAACAATAAAACACTTAAAGTCGCCGTAAGTTATTGGTTTCTCAAACAGTGATTGCCACCAATCTTTGGCAATTCCATACAAATGATTGCTACACACTGCCACTTTTTCTTTTTCTGACAAGGAACATATGGAAAATAATTCGTCCAAATTATTTAAAAATTCTGAGGGATTTTCCATATACTCTCCTTTAAATGGTTTGACTTTCATAAAACGTAAAGCCATTGAATTATTGGCATTTCCTTCACAATTAACCACTTCTCTACTCGGTCTACTATCAATTTCTTTCACAACAGTATTTTCTGACTGAGTACTATTACCCTTCCTTACCGATTCTACTTTATCTATTCTTAATGAATTAACATAATCATCATATGCCTTATCACTTATTCTCCCTTTTAATACTTCTGTCTTTGTATTATTTACATTTTTCGTCTCTATTTGGTCATACATCTGTTGAAATTTCCCCTCTAAATCCATTTGTTCAAGCACTTGCTTGACATATCCTTTCTGTTCCTTCCTAAATTCATCCAAATTCTTATCTAAGATTTCTTTATACTTATCATTATTTTGCTCAAACATACCTGCGTGCTCTTTTATATCATTTTGCATACGTTTTAAATTCTCTCCTACCTTTGATCGATATTTATGTTCATCGATTCTTTTAACATCTAGTTCCTTAAATTTTTCAATTAGTTCCTTCTCTATTTCATCTTTTATATCTCCCTTAGTCTGAACTATTGCACTCCTAACACTTTTAATATCTTCACTAACATTATTAACATGGCTTTTAACCTCACAAATCTCACTATCAACTTTTAATTTATAGCTATCAATTTTTAAAGTTAAATCATTATTATTGATCCTACATTGATCAATAGATTCTGCTATTTGATCTTTCAAATTTTTAATCGTACTCTCTGAAAATTCACAAAATTTTCTTTCTAACAATTCCTGATTTTTATCATCAATTTTTATTACTTCTAACTTTAAAGATTCAACTACTTCTTCATTTTTACTAAACTTTATATCCAGATTATTAATTTTATCTTCCACATCTTTTTTAAAATTCTTTACAATTTCAGAATTATCATCAATCTTTTTATTTATATTGTCTATACAAAATTTGATTTCTTCTCTATCTTTACTTAAGTCTTCTTTAACTTCTTTAATATTTTCCTCAAGAGATTCTACTTTTATATTATTCTTATTTATATACTCTCTAAGAGTATCAAACTTCATATTCATATCTTCTTTAAAAGACTCAAATCTTATACTATTTTTATGACTCTCCTCTTTCATTTCTTCTTTTAATAGAATCTATCTTTCACTGAATCAATAATACCTTGACTCATTAATTCAAAATGCTTCATAAAATCAAACATTGAGAAGTTCTCTATAGTTTTCTCAGTTTTTACTACTTCTTTCTCTACTGTTTTAAAAATTATCTCTTCCTCCTCCTCTATTTCACTATCCATATTTTGAGTATTTTCTAATATTGTCTCAAAATCTACTAATTTCTCCCCTTCTTTTCTCTCCTCACAATTATTATCCTCAACAATAAAATTAGACATCTCAACTTCTAAATCTTTATCCCAGTTATTCATTTCTATATTTTTTTAAAATTCAATTCTATTAGTATGCAGTACTTATTATCAATATTTCAAAAATAATAATTCCCTATCAACCTTTCCATCTCCACTCAATTCACTTCTACAATTAATCACAAAACATCATCTTTGAAAACTCTACACTATTTATTATAAACTAATTATATAACTACGAATAACAAAATTGTGTCATGTCATTATCTTCACACCTATGATCCACAGACAATTTGCACATAATATATTATATTAAATATACATTTAAAATATCTTAAGAATTGACATGGTCATATTACAAAATAATTATTTGCCACATTTTCATCATTTACATATTTATTTGCTTATTAATTTAAAATTAACCTAGTATTTAATTTTTTTAAATAATCATATTATAGATACCACATGAAAATATAACAACTTTACTAATAAGATTTTTATTTTAATTTTACAATTAACATCTAATCAATTATAACTACTATTATAAAAATACTAAACTATTTATATTTAATAAATATACTAATCATTAATTCCTAAATTATACATTTTAACCCATACACTATTTTTACTAACAAATCTATACCTATCACTCTATTCCCCTAACATATACCAACCCTGAAATTATGTATATCCTAATCCTTAACTAAATATCTAAGCCTAAAACGTTTGGGCGCCAAAATCCTAACTACCGTTTGTACCCTCACTTCTCGATATATGATATAATTTAAAATAAGACTAGCTCAATTAAATCATTATGCTCAGCTAAAATATGTACAACTATCTTTAATATATTTTTATAATATTATAACTTATCAGATTAATATAGTTCAATATAATGTACTAATTAAATAAGTATTTAATTAAAATCATGAGACTGTGAAGTGAAGTTACAATTGGTAATTGAATTTACATTGAGTCAATGTCTTTCCAAGACACTGTCTCAATGGCATAAGAATACTATTACTTCTTTATTATCTCATTACTAACTCTACAGCACTCTTATGACTTTTATAAATGAACTATCTTTAATAATAATAGATAAATAAATCTCAATCTTTTGTTAAGGAAATATAATTAAACGATCTCAGGTTCTTCTAATTATCTTAAAGTAATAATAATTCATGTAGATAGGAATGATAAGGGATTTAATATCAAACCTAAATACACCTAACTTATTCTAATAACAATAACTAACAATAATAATCTTTAGTGTATAGCTTAATCTTATCTATTTGATTATACCATTAATCATTAAGAAAATAAGTAAATCATATACATGTCTTTCATTTCCATATAGTATCTTAATTTTAAAATATACCAAAATCTTATAATTTAACAATCTGTGGCAATAAATAATATTATACTCTTATATTGTGCATTATAATTACTTTATGACCATTGTAATATTATATGTTAATGTCAATCAATTTCTATAAATTATATTAAGAAAATATTGTGTTTCTTTCTCAAATAATAAAATAATAAATTCATATTGTGCAAATATTATGTTTATTCAAATTATCTGTTGTCAAATGCTGTGGTGTAAAATAATGAATTCGACACACTTTTAAAACAACTTAACAAATTTATTTACATCAACTTTAACAAATAACTTATTTACACTATTTACATTTACAAATGGAACTAAAGAAAATAAAACAAAAATAAGAAAAATAATAATACAAGATTTTTACACTGTTACTATTTCCATAATCATAAATAGATAATTTATACATTTTCTTAAAATGTTCTATCAATAACATTTAATTAAGTTTATGACTTTAATTTTAATAAACATCATTTGTCATCAATTAATATAAGAAAAGGTTTATGTGAAATATCATTCATGTAGCATATATGTAAATAAACAGACTTTAATAATTAAAATGCTACTTCACTGAAGTCTTACTGCTATTTAGATTATAATGTACTAGTATGTATTACATTTACTATTAATATTACTCAAAGATCAATTAATGTATAAACTGATATAACTTTGTAATATAATAACAATTATTGATTATAATTATTTATGTCCTTCCGATATAATGTCATACTACATGTCTTATCAAAATATGCAATACGTATATGTTCTTTTAAAATAATATTTAAAATTATTCAACAATTTCAAATTTTTATAAAGTATTATATTAAATAAAATTCTATGATTCTTTTCTATTTAAATTATTACTCTTCTTTACTTGTTATTCTTATTCCTTCCTAATAAACTTCTATCTACAAAAGTCATTTTAACCTTATTTAACTTCAGAAAAATAGATGACCAATTTTAAAAAAAAATAATATTTATCCAAAATCTCATATACCTCATCATCTATATACGTTAAGCCTTCAATCAAAATATAAATTTCTACATAAAATTAACTTAACTTATCTAATAAAAATAAAAAATAAAATATAGATTTTATATACCTCTTACTAACTTGAAAAGAAAAAATAAATAACTTACACTAATAATAAATCTAATTCCTAATATTGTAACAGAAACATTAAAATTTATTCACGAAAGAATCATATAATTATTTCTAGGTTCTCATATTATGTTGTACTAAATTTACATCATCAATTTAAAATATGCATATTAAAATAAAACTGCTATTATTAATCTTATGCGTGTATATTATTTAAATATTAATACATTCATTCAATAATCATATAACATTTGGTTGATCTAAAGAAAACATAGCAAATACATCAAATTATTATTATTACATAATTTTTACCATAAATGATACTTCAATGTACAGTCCGTCACATGATGTCCTCCAGGATTTCAGTTTTACAAAATAATTTCACATTTACACTCAACAATTATTCTTTAAAATATTACGTGTTGTATAATTATAAAATAAACTTTATGCAATAAAATGTTATATTAATATTTAGCTTTTTTTTAAAAAATGTAAATGTACCTTTCCTATCTTTAATAAATCAATAATTAATTAAATATTTATGTTAGTTAATAAATAAAACATATTACATAAAATCCAACGGTGTCTTCTTTCAGCTATAATTGTTCTTTTTCCTAGGCACAAATTTTCACCAAACATTACTTCCTTTTCCGGTACATCACGTGTTTTTTAAAAGTTTTTATAGAATAAATGAAAACGTTCTTTTTTTAAAAAAAATAAAATAAAAGTCAGTTCCACCATAAAACAAAAATAAAATTAAAATAGTTTATAGGATCCAGGTTCATTTCTTTTAAAGGAAAAAAAATATTATTATTTAAAAGTTATTATTTTTAGCATTAGTCTATAATTTATAAAGTTCTTGTTTAATTATTTTAATTGATTTGGATATCCACGTATATTTGCGCATTCCTTAACGAATATTTAGGTAAGATTACTTTTAGATTCTTCTGTACGACCAGCGTTCAGACTTTAATAATATAATAATTTTATTTATAGGTATTTCTTTACCCATTAAATTTCCAATTTATTTGCCTTTTAAAACTGTTAAAATTTAGTCTTTTAAACCATAAAGACTTAACAAGGCAAGTATTTATGTAATCATTATTATTTATCATCTTTACTAAGTTATATACTTAGATTTATAATTTACAAATACTTTCTTCATAAAGAAGTATTTCACATTCTTTTAAATATCTATTTTTATAAAAATTAATTACCATTAGCTTTTAAATTTATACAAAGTCCAACGTATTACTTTTATGCATCTAATAACTCTCCTAGTTAATCCAGCGTTTGTTAAATTTTTAGTATAAAGTCTCCAATACATTTTATCCTTATACGATGTTTTCATGACTATTTGATAGTAAATTGAGCTTTGATCGAGACGATAGGAAATTATAATTAAAATTAGCACTGCATGTTTGTCGGTAAACTTTTATAAATTATTTTAAAAAACTACTCTCTTATAATTTTAAAACGATTTTGAGAGCGTCTATAATTACTTAGCTATTTCTAATAGCACACTTTACTTTAAGAATTTCAATCACTATCCCCTCCGAACAATTGAACCTTGGTTTTATACCCGAAGAAACTCCTCACTTGATTGGTGAATTAAACAATCAACTTGCTAGCTTATTTACATATTTTACCAACAAGACAGAATTAAAAATAAATAATGACTTATTTAATATTTATTATTTATCACATTATTAAATTCTTAAATTAATCTTTATCGTTTATTTAAATCCATTAAACATTTTTTAAAAATATACTTTCTTACTTTATTTCACTTTTAACTTTTATAAGATTATTTTTATAAACAAATTAAGTCTATTTTTATTCGTTATGTTTTTTAAACAGTATTTTAAAAATCAGATTTAATATTTCACATTAATTATTTTTATTTTTATCTCATGATAGCCAATATAATATTTATAAATTTTATAACAGAATTTTAAAATAGCTTTGCAACTTTACTAAAAAAAACTCCCAAGCATGTGTGTATGTGTCTAACTAACATCTGTTTTACAACAGAGCTACAAACGCTTGTAATAATCTAAAAATAAACTAACAATTCATTTTTTAAAAATAAATATTTTTAAAATAAATAATATCTTATAACAATTTTTAAAATAATAATTCGATATTATTAAAATCAAATATTAATCTTCTATCATGTACTACTAATAATTAAAATATTTATATTCATTTATTAAATATTAATCTTTATCAACAATAAATATATGCATTTAATTTTAACTTGTCTTTTTAAAACTTTAACTTTAAACATTTATTTATTAAATTTATTAATGCAGTATTGATTATGGCCAGTTTTCCCAACCATATACTATTATCATTCCCATTGAAACGTCTCTCTCAAACATCAGCACAATTTTTACATATCAAATATTCATGAATTACTTTAATTACACTTTTTAAAAGATTATCATAAATAAAATTAACATCATATAGCTAAATATATCTTAAATTTAAAATTTTTTAAATAGATTGATACAACAATTTATGGAGACCCATACAAAAGGGCACAATATATATATATATATATATATATATATATTTCATGCTAGAATATATATATATATATATATATATATATATGAGTGTGTGTGTGTGTGTGTGTGTGTGTAGAAAAGACATTTTGCGGGTTCATCCATATTAAAAAATGTAAATATTGTTATACAGATGTTTCTATTTGATCACACAAGTCATCTACTGGATGATAAAGGGTAGAAAGATGATAGTAGAGGTGCTACAATCACTGATTTAAAAAAAAAAAAAAAACGTTAAAGTTCCACCAATAGCAAAATTGTTCAATTAAGAATGTTTTTTTTTTTTTAAAAAAAAAAAAACCTTTCCAAATAGTTTGCATGTATCATCTCGTTTATTGATACAATCTGATCTTTTAAGTATTTCAATGGTTTCTCTAATTCTGCACTGGTAGAGAGCATATGGATTATTGATACAATATGGCATTTTAAGTATCTCAATGGCTTCTTTAATTTTGCACTGGTAGAGATTATATCTAGATGTTATAATCTCTATCAGTGCAAAATTAGAGAAGCCATTGAGATACTTAAAAGGCCACATTGTATCAATAAGCGAGATTATACATGCAAACTTTCTTCTAATTGGAATTTTTTTTTTTTTAACATTTTTAATTTAACATTTTTGCTATTGGAGGAACTTTAACGTTTGTTTCAAATCAGTGATTGTAGTTCTACCTGTTATCACCCAGTAGATGACTTGTGTGATCAAGTTTAAACATCGGTTTTATAAATATTTAATTTTTTTAACACAGATGAACCCAGAATATATGTTTTTTTTTTATATATGCAACATTTGTATATATATATTGTGCCCTTTTGTATGGGTCTCCATAAATTGGTATATCAATTTATTAAAATTTAAATTTAAG
>JAQFVV010000342.1:394455-506111 GCA_028023455.1 Epiperipatus broadwayi | reverse complement strand
AGACAAGTTAAATTAATTTTATATAGAAATTTATATTTTGTTTGAAGGGTTTGTCGCTATATAGATGATGAGATAAAAGAGAGTTTGGATAGTCATTTTTTTTAAAATTGGTAAGCTGATACTGAAGTTAAATAAGATTAGAATGATAATTGAAGATAAGATTTTATTAAGAGGGAATAGGAATAACAAGTAGAGAAGAATAGTAGTTTAAAATGGAAAAGAATCATAGAATTTTATTTTAATATAATACCTTATAAAAATTGGTAATTTGCATAAAATAAAAATTTTGTCTTCACAAAATTGTTGAATAATTTTAAAATATTATTTTTTAAGAGAAGAACATATATGTATTGCATATTTTGGTAAGACATATATTATGAAATTACATCAGAATGAAGTAAATAATTATGTAATCAATAAAAGTCACATAATATTACAAAGTTATATCAATCTATACATTAGTTGATATTTAGTTAATGTTAATAATAAATGTAATACATAATAGTTACATTGTAATGAATAGCTATAATACTTAAATGGAGTAGCATTTTAATTATTAAAGTTTGTTTATTTACATGTGCTACATAAGTGATATTTTTACATAAAAGCCTTCTATTGTACTAAGTGATTATAAATGATATCTAGTAAAATATAAGTTCATAAACTCAATTAAATGTTACTGATAAAACATTTAAGAAATGTATGGATTATTTATTTTGGATTATAGAAATAACAACAATGTAAGAATCTGTATTATTATTATTTTTCTTATTTTTATTTTTCTGTGATTTCCACTTGTAATGTAAATAATGTATATGTTGTTTATTAAAGTTAATGTAAATAAATTTGTTTAAGTTGTTTTAAAGTGTGTCCAATTTATTATTTTGCACCACAGCATTTGACAACAGATAATTTGAATAAAACATAATATTTGCACAATATGAATTAAATTATTATTTTTTTTTTAAAAAGAAATACAGTATTTCTTAATATAGTTTATAGAAATTCATTGACATTAACATATTATGTTATAATGATCACTTAAAATAATTATAATGCACAATATGAAAGTATAATATTATTTATTGCCACATATTATTAAATTATAGATTTTATTATATTCTTAATTAAGATACTATATGAAGATAAAAGACATGTAGATGATTTATTTCTTTTTCTTAATGATTAGTAGTATAATAAAATAGATGAGGTTAACTTATACACTGAAGATTGTTATTTTAGTTATTTATTATTATTGTAAGTTAGGTGTAGTTAGGTTTGATATTAAATCCCTTATCATGCCTATCTGCAAGAAGTATTATTACTTTAAGATAATTAAAAGAACCTGAGATTATTTAGTTATATTTCTTTGATAAAAGATTGAGATTTATTTATTACTATTATTGAAGTTAGTTAATTTTTTATAAAAGACATAGGAGTGCTATAGATGTATTAGTGAGATAATAAAGAAGTAATAGTATTCTTATGTCATTGAGATAATGTCTTAGAAGACATAGGCTCAATGTAAATTCATATTACCAATTGTAACTTCACTTCATAGTCTCATGATTTAATAAATACTTATTTAATTAATGCATGATGTTGAACCATATTAATTTTCTGTTAGTTGTATTAAATCTGATAAGATATAGTATTATAAAAATATATTAATAATAGTTATACATATTTTAGCCGAGCATAATGATTTAATTGAGCTAGTCATATTTTAAGTTATACTATATATTTATGGAAGTGAGGGTACAAACGGTAGTAAGGATTTTGGTGCTCAACATGGTAGGCTAGATATTTAGTTAAGGATTTTGATGCACAACTTTTAGGGCTTAATTAATGATTAGTATATTTTATTAAATATAAATAGTTTAGTATTTCTATAATAGTAGTTATAATTGGTTAGATGTTAATTATAATATTAAAATAAAAATCTTATTATTAAAGTTATTATAGTTTCATATGGTATCTATAATATGATTATTTAAAAAATTAAATACTAGGTTATTTTTAAATTAATAAGTAAATAAATATGTAAATTATGAAAATGTGGCAAATAATTATTTTGTAATATGACCATGTCAATTCTTAAGATATTTTAAATGTATATTGAATATAATATATTATGTGCAAATTGTCTGTGGATCATAGGTGTGAAAATTAATGACATGACACAATTTTGTTAGTTGTAGTTATATAATTGGTTAATAATAAATAGTGTAGAGTTTTAAGAGATGATATTTTATGATTAATTGTAGAAGTGAATTGAGTGGAGATGGAAAGGTTGGTAGGGAATTATTTTTTGAAATATTGATAATAAGTACTGCATACTACTAGAACTGAATTTTAAAAATATAGAAATGAATAACTGGGATAAAAATTTAGAAGTTGTGATGTCTAATTTTATTGTTGTGAGGAGAGAAAAGAAGTGGAGAAATTAGTAGATTTTGAGACAATAGTAGAAAATACTCAAAATATGGATAGTAAAATAGAGGAGGAGGAAGAGATAATTTTTAAAACAGTAGAGAAAGAAGTAATAAAAACTGAGAAAAATATAGAAAACTTCTCGATGTTTGATTTCATGAAGCGTTTTGAATTAATGAGTCAAGGTATTGTTGATTCAGTGAATAAAATTAAAGAAGATATGAAAGAGGAGTGTAATAAAAATAGTATTAGATTTGATTCTCTTAAAGAAGATATGAAAGAGGAGAGTAATAAAAATAGTATTAGATTTGATTTTCTTAAAGAAGATATGAAAGAGGAGAGTAATAAAAATAATATTAGATTTGATTCTTTTAAAGAAGATATGAAAGAGGAGAGTAATAAAAATAGTATTAGATTTGATTCTTTTAAAGAAGATATGAATATGAAGTTAGGATCTCTTGAGGAAAATATTAGAGAAGTTAAAGAAGACTTAAATAAAGACAGAGAAGAAATCAGATTTTGTATAGATAATATAAATAAAAAGATTGATGATAATTCTGAAATTGTAAAGAATTTTAAAAAAGAAGTGGAAAATAAATTTGATAATCTTGATTTAAAGTTTAGTAAGAATGAGGAAGTAATTGAATCTTTAAAGATAGAAGTTATACAGATTGATGATAAGAATCAGGAATTATTGGAAAGAAGATTTTGTGAATTTTCTGAAAACTCTATTAAGAGTTTGAAAGGTCAAATAGAAGAATCTATTAATCAGTGTAGAATAAATAATAGTGATTTAGCTTTAAAAATTGATAGTTATAAATTGAAGGTTGACAATGAGATTTGTGGAGTTAAAAGCCATATTGATAATGTTAGTGAGGACATTAGAAGTGTTAAAAGTACAATAGTTCAGACTAAAGTAGATATAAAGGATGAGTTAGAAAAGGAACTAATAGAAAAATTTAAGGATCTAGATATTAAAAGAATCGATGAACATAAATATCGATCAAAGGTAGGTGAGAATTTGAAACGTATGCAAAAGGACATAAAAGAGCAAGCGGGTATATTAGAACAAAATAGTGATAAGTACAAGGAAATATTAGATAAAAATTTAGACGAATTTAGAAAGGAGCAGAAAGTGTATGTTAAACAAGTACTTGAACAGATTGATTTTGAGGGAAAATTTCAACAGATGTGTAACCAGATAGAGATAAAAAAATGTAAATGATACAAGGACAGAATTAGTAAAAGAGAAAGTAATTGATAAGACATATGAAGATTATATTAATTTATCACTAATAAACAAAGTAGAATCTGTAAAGAAAGGTGATAGTAATCAATCAGAACACACCGTTGTTAAAGAAATTGATAGCAGACCGGTTAGAGAAATTGTTAATTATGAGGGAAGTGCAAATAATTCGATGGCCTTACGTTTTATAAAAATTAAGCCATTTAAGGGAGAGTATATAGAAAATCCCTCAGAGTTCTTAAATAATTTAGATGAATTATTTTCCATATGTTCATTATCAGAGAAAGAAAAAGTAGCAGTTTGTAGCAACCATTTATATGGAATTGCCAAAGATTGGTGGCAGTCACTTTTTGAAAAACCAGTAACTTACGGCGATTTTAAATGTCTTATTATAGGAAGTTTTTGGAACTCTGATAAGCAAGATAGTATTAGATACCAAATTACCCAGGAAAAATACCATATCAGCAAAGGTAGTTATACAAGTTTTTTTAGAAATCAGGCTGTTAGATTGAAAACATTAACTGCTTGTCCATTATCAGAAGGACAGATTGTGAGAATAGTAAGACATAATTTGCCTAAAAATGTCGAACAGTTACTGATAGCTTCTGATCGTTGTTCGATAGAAGATGTTTCAGAGGTGTTAGATGCTCTTGAGGTAGCTGAGATATCTATAGACAATAGATTTAAGTTAAATAAAGAGAGAAATAATTATCCTTTATCCAATGTTAATGTCAATACTGGTATGAGATCTTCTGCAGGGTTTAAAAGGAGATATGAATACAGGGATAGAGATAAGATGTCTCCATACTTAAGAAAATTTGTTAGATTCGATACATGTAGGAATAGAAATGATAATCAAAGTAATCAGCCTTCTACTAGTGGTGTGACCACAATATTAAAAAGACCAACTAATAAAGCTAGTAATAAGAAATTAAACTAAAAAGGTCTTTGTATGTCAGTTCCTCTTTGCAAGGACCCGGTGCTAACAAAATGGGGAACGATCAGATGTGGATGCTTAATACTTTAGATCTTGGTATTGATTTTTTAGAGCCATTTACTATAGGCGAACCACCTATAACTTATTAATGTCCTATTGTAATTTTATACATAAACAATATCAGAATTGAAGCATTAATTGACTCTGGAAGTCAAGCTTCCATATTATCAGAGTCAACATATCAAAATCTGGTGAGTACAGAAAGGGATATACCTTCATTGCCAGTAAAGCAAATACAAGTAACTTTAGCAAATGGAAAGAGGTCAAAGTTATCAAATAAACAAGTCTGGATTACCTTCAAAATAAATAATACAGAGTTTGGGCATGTTTTCCTTATTATGCCTGGGTTAATACATGAAGCCATAATAGGAGCTGACTTCATGATTTTAAATAAATGTCAAATTGATTTTTATAATAAAATTTTTATTTGTAAAAAAGAAAGGCTTAATTTTGTATATGGTATGCATAATTTTTCTAGTCAATTATTATGCGTCCAAAATACATTAATTGATGCCAGCATAAAGGCCAAAATTGAACATGTTTATGCAATAAATTCTAAATTGGGTGAAAATTTATATCAATTAATGTACAATTTTAAAAACATATTTTCTAAAATCCCTGGTATAATAAAGGGATATACCCATAGGATAAAATTGAAGAGTAATGATCCTTTCCATCAAAAGATGTACACAATTCCTTACCAATATAAGGATGAGGTACAGAGTCAAATTGACAAAATGCTAGAGTGGGATATAATTAAAAAATGCCCTTCTCCTTACGTGAACCCATTGGTTATTGTAAAGAAGAAGGATGGTAGTATTAGGGTATGTTTAGATGCTCGTATGCTAAATAATGTAACTATACCAGAGCATGACATTCCTCCACCTGTACATGAGCTCTTAACTAAGTTTCACAAGAGGTCAATTTTCTCTACATTTGATCTGACAGCTAGTTATTGGCAAATACCACTGCATGAGAATGATCAGCAGTATACAGCATTTCGATTTCAAGGCCAGTCGTATGTTTTCAGACGAATGCCTTTCGGTCTCATTAATAGTGGTGCTGGCTTGATCAGATGTTTGGACATGATTTTTTCGAAACAATTAAAAGAAAAAATCATCATGTATGTGGATGATATAGTTATTGCTTCTGATAATTTACATGAGCATCTCCAACACTTAGAATTATTTTTTTACAGAATGTAATATAAAGAATGTCAAAATTAATATGGAGAAATGTTCAATAGCAGCAAAAGAAATCACTTTTCTGGGTCATTTAATAAATGAACATGGAAGCCAGCCCCATCCTGAAAAGATTGCAGCTATTCAGCGTTTTCCCATTCCAAAAACAGTAAAACAATTAAAGTCATTTTTTGGATTATGTAATTATTACAATAGATTTTATAACAATTTTGCTGAAGATACTATACATTTGTCTCGGTTATTAAGGAAAACTGAAAAATGGAAGTGGACTGCTGACCATGATAATGAATTTAGTATAATTAAAAATAAATTTTTAAAACACGTGATTTTAATGTATCCTGACTTTAATAAAACATTCTATGTACAGACAGATAGTAGTTACTATGGTCTGGGAGTAGTGTTATATCAGCTCGATGAGGATCAGGTATCTCATGTGTTGTACTTCTTAAGCCGACATTTGAGAGGTGCTGAGTTGAATTACACTATTACTGAAAAGGAGACCCTAGCTGTTGTCTGGGCTTTTCAGAAATTACGTCAATTTTTATTGGGTTCAGAGGTGATTGTGTTGACCGACCATAGGAGCTTGGAATTTTTAAATAAAAGCTACCTCAGTAATGAGAGACTTGTTAGGTGGAGCTTGTATCTCCAACAATTCAATTATAGAGTTCTCTATATTGAAGGGAGACAGAATATCCCTGCTGATATTTTTAACTGCCACCCTATTTGTCTTATGTCCCAACATCCTAATACTCAAAATATAATTATTAGCAATGTTGATGTGGTCAGGGATGAATCTATAGTGGATGATTATAATAATCTCACTATGATTCAAGGTCAGGATCAGAAATTAAATAGAATCATGACTATCCTAAATAATCATGATAATATAAATAGTAAAAATAAATATATCAAAAGGATTTTTAGCAAGTATAAGATGTACCAGAATCTACTTATGTATAATTTAAAGTCAAATCAGGGGGAATCATGGAGAATAGTTGTACCTAAATCTATGATTGATAAATTGATAATGTATGTTCATTGTAGTTATGGTCACTATGGTGCACCAAAGATCATGTATGTCTTAAAATCTATTTTTTATTGGGATGGAATGTATAAACGGGTAATAAGGAAAATTAAAACATGTTCTACTTGCTTAAAGTCTAAATATTGTAATAAATCGTATGTAGGTGTTATGCAGCCTATTATTCCAGATCGATCTAATGAATTATTAGCGATTGATTTTTATGGGCCTCTCCCACCATTTAAACAACAGAAGTTTATTTTGGTAACCTATGATGTTTTTAGTAAATTTGTATCAGCGTATCAAGTGCCTAAAACTAATGCACATTTTGTAATTAAATGCATGCTTAATTATCAATTTCCATTAGTAGGGAAACCAAAAATCATACTTACAGATAATGCTACAGCTTTTATATCTGGTAGGTGGAATCAGTGGATTCAAGATCAAAACCTCAAACATGTTATGAGCTCCATAAGAAACCTTCAGTCTAATCCTTGCGAACGTGTTATGCGGGAGCTTAGTCGATTATTTAGGGTTTATGTAGCCGATAATCATAAAAAATGGGTTCATAAACTTCCTGAGGTTATTAATTACATTAATAGTACATACAATGAATCTACTGGTTTTACTCCTATTCGTTTACATTATGGTAGACATGAACCATTATTAATTAAAACACCTATACCAATTGTAAGGGAACAAATTGATAAGGATGAAGATATTAATCAAGCTAAAGTAAAGCTTCATATTATGGGTGCAAAGAGAGTAAAAAAATCCCATAATAAACCACATCCATTTAAAGTTAATGATTTAGTTCTAGTTAGAACACCCCATGTTAGCAACCTTCAAAGAAATCAATTTAAAAAATTTCTTAGTCTGTATGAGGGTCCATATAAAATATCTTGCAAAGTAGGTGAAAATGCATTTACGTTAGTCACACCAGATGGTGAAAAAGGAACTTATAATGCAAGAAGTTTGATTCCATATCCTTCTGAAGTGTGAATGATAATTTTCAATAAAAAAAATGTATCGTGGGGGGAGATTATCAGTGTTATGTTCAGATACTTTATTTTTTTTATATCATGAAATAGTTTATTATTATATGTAATAAGTTAGCAGAAGAAAATAAAGATTTTATTGAATTAGTTTATAAAAATATGTATGATGAGGTATCATTTGTTAAGTCAATAAATGATAATTTAGGAAGAAATGAATTTTTTTTTTGTCAGAGTAACTAGAAAAGAAATCGAGTTATCTGTTGAGGTAAATATTTTAAATAATAAATTAGTTAATAAAAGATAGAAGAGTATAAAAAACTCATTATAATGACTAAGGGAGGAATAAATGAAAATAGAGAGTATGTTAAAATGAGTAATAAAAGGAATGAATTATATAGAAGAGTATTGAGAGAACCTAAAGAATATTTTAGATTGATGAATAATATGATAAGAGTGAATAGATCTTATGAAAGGTCAGTTGGGAAAAGAGTTATGGATGAATTTAAGAATTTTCATGAATATTGTAGTAATGATCATAAAATTAATAAATCTTCAGGGATAAAGTTAATCTCTTTAGATGAAAAGTGTCTAGATTTATTAGATAATGATTTATTAAAAACTGCTAATGAAACTAGCAACAAGTTTAAAAGTAAAATGCAAGATGTGATTCAAAAGGGTAGTGTTAATTATAGAAATATGTGTTCACAGTTTAGTTTGTATAAAAAGGTGTTATTTAGAGGAATTAAAAACTTGATATTTCATGGTAAGATTAAAAAAAAATTTAATCTAATTAAAGATATAAATAAAGGAAAAGTGAGACTTAATTTTATAAAGCAAAAGAAAGTTATGATGATTTTATTTAAAAGTGTTTTCTGGTTGAGATTTTAATGTGATGTTCCAATGCTTTATAAAATTTCATGTTAAAGTGATTTATTATGATATTCAATGATAAGAAAAATTTTGACTATAAAAAAAATGGAGATGATAATTATAAATTAAAGAAGGTGAAGGTAGATGGTTAATTTAAAATTTTTATCTGAAGGAGGAGGATATGTGCCCTTTTGTATGGGTCTCCATAAATTGTTATATCAATTTATTAAAAAAATTTTAAATTTAAGATATATTACAGCTATATGATGTTGATTTTATTTATAATAATCTTTCAAAAGTTTAATTAAAGTAAACTATGAATATTTGATATGTGAAATTGTGCTAATATTTGAGAGAGACGTTTCAATAAAAAAATGATAATATTATATGGTTGGGAAAACTGGCCATGATCAATACTGCATTAATAAGTTTTGTAAATAAATGTTTAAAGCTAAAAGTTTTAAAAAAGACAAGTTAAAATTAAATGCATATATATTTATTGTTGATAAAGATTAATATTTAGTAAGTGAATATAAATATTTTGTTATTAATAGTATATAATAGGAGATTAATATTTGATTTTATAATATCGAATTATTATTTTAAAGTTGTTATAGTATATTATTTGTTTTAAAAAATATTTATTTTCTAAAATTGAATTGTTAGTTTATTTTTAGATAATTACAAGCGTTTATATCTGTGTTGTAAGTCAGGTGACAGATAGACATATGTACACATATGCTTGTAAGTTTTTTTAGTAAAGTTGCAAAACTGTTTTAAAATTCTATTATAAAATTTATAAATATTATATTGGCTATCACGAGATAAAAATAAAAATAATTAGTGTGAAATATTAAATCTGATTTTTAAAATACTGTTTAAAAAATATAATGAATAAAAATAGACTTAGTTTGTTTAGAAAAATAGTCTTATAAAAGTTAAAAGTGAAATAAAGTAAAACATATATTTTTAAAAAAAAAATGCTTAATGGATTTAAATAAATGATAAAAATTAATTTAAGAATTAAATAATGTAATAAATAATAAATATTAAATAAGTCATTATTTATTTTTAATTTCGTATTGTTGGTAAGATATGTAAATAGGCTAGCAAGGTGATTGTTTAATTTACCAATCAAGTGGGTAATTTATTCCGGTATAAAAACGGAGGTTCAATTGTTCAGGAGGGTGATTGTAATTTCTTTTAAGTGAAGTGTGCTATTAAATATAGCTAAGTAAAAAATTATAGACGCTCTCGTAATAGTTCTTAATTTAGAAGAGAGTAGTTTTAAATAATTTTATAAAAGTTTACCGTTTAATATGCAGTGCTAATTTAGTCATAATTCCCTATTGATCGTCTCTATCAAAGCTCAATTTTACTATCAAATAATCATGAAAATATCGTATAATGATAAAATGTGTTGGAAGCCTTATATTAAAAATATAGTGAACGCTGGATTAACTAGGAGAATTACTAGTTGGATAAAAATAATATATTGGACATTATATGAATTTAAAAGTTGATTATAATTAATTTTTTATAAACAAATATTTTAAAGAAAGATAAATACTTCTTTATGAAGAAAGTATTTTTAAATTATATATTTTAATATATCTTTTGGTAAAGATATGGAAGTTAATAATAATTGCAGAAATACTTGCCTTATTAAGTCTTTGTTATTTAAAAGACTAGAGGTCGATAGATTTTTAAAAAACTGATAATTTGGAAATTTAATTGATAAATAAATACCTATAAAAAACGTTATAATATTTAAATTCTATATGCTGGTTATATAGAAAATTTTAAAAAATGTTTTGCTGAATATTTAAAGAAATGCGCACAGAAGTATACGAGGATATCCAAGTCAATTTTTATAAAAACTTAAATTAAACATTTAACTATTGATTAATCCTAGGAAGATAATAACTTTTAAATAAATCCGGATCCTATAAACTGTTTTAATTATTATTTTGTTTCTTTATGGTGGAACTTATTTTATCTTATTTTTTTTTTAAAAAAAAAACGTTTTCCATTTATTTCATAAAAACTGTTTAAACACGTGATGTACCGGAAAAAGGAAGTGGTGTTGGTAAAATGTTGTGCCTAGGAAAAAAGAACAATTGTGGGTGGAAAGAAGACACCGTTGGATTTTATGTAACATATTTTGTTTTCTTAACTAACATAGATATTTAATTATTTATTGATCTATTAGAGATAAGAGAGGTACATTTTAAAAGTAACTACATAATAATATAACACTTAATTTCATAAAGTTTATTTTTTTATATAATTTTACAACACGTAATATTTTAAGAATAATTGTTGAGTATAAATGTGATATTATTTTTGTAAAGCTATAATCCTGGAGGACATCGTTTGGCTGATTATAAATTGGAGTATCATTTATGGTAATAATTATATAATATTAATAATTTAATGTATTTTGATTTGTTTACTTTAGATAAACCAAATATTATTTGATTGTTGAGTGAATGTATAAATATTTAAAGAATATACACGCATAATACTATCAATAATAGTTTTATTTTAATATGCATACTTTATTTTACAATATAAATTTATTACAACGTAATAAGAGTTATCCAGAAATAATTATATGATTCTTTTGTGAATACACTTTAATGTTTTCTATTATAATATTAGGAATTTGATTTATTATATTAGTATGAGTCATTTATATTTATTTTCAAGTTAGTAAGAGGTAAAAATATATCTATATTTTTATTTTTTTTTATTAGACAAGTTAAATTAATTTTATATAGAAATTTATATTTTGTTTGAAGGGTTTATCATATATAGATGACGAGATATAAGAGAGTTTGGATAGTCATTTTTTTTTAAAAATTGGTAAGCTGATACTGAAGTTAAATAAGATTAGAATGATATTTGAAGATAGGATTTTATTAAGAGGGAATAGGAATAACAAGTAGAGAAGAATAGTAGTTTAAATGGAAAAGAATCATAGAATTTTATTTTAATATAATAACTTTATTAAAATTGGTAATTTATAAATAAAAATTTTGTCTTCACAAAATTGTTGAATAATTTTAAAATATTATTTTAAGAAAAGAACACATATGTATTGCATATTTTGGTAAGACATATATTATGAAATTACATTAGAGTGAAGTAAATAATTATGTAATCAATAAAAGTCACATAATATTACAAAGTTATATCAATCTATACATTAGTTGATATTTAGTTAATGCTAATAATAAATGTAATACATAATAGTTACATTATAATAGAAATAGCTATAATACTTAAATGGAGTAGCATTTTAATTATTAAAGTTTGTTTATTTTACATGTGCTACATAAGTGATATTTTACATAAAAGCCTTCTATTGTACTAAGTGATTATAAATGATATCTAGTAAAATATAAGTTCATAAACTCAATTAAATGTTACTGATAAAACATTTAAGAAATGTATGGATTATTTATTTTGGATTATAGAAATAACAACAATGTAAGAATCTTGTATTATTATTATTTTTCTTATTTTATTTTTCGTGATTTCCACTTGTAATGTAAATAATGTATATAAGTTGTTTATTAAAGTTGATGTAAATAAATTTGTTTAAGTTGTTTTAAAAGTGTGTCGAATTCATTATTTTGCACCACAGCAATTGACAACAGATAATTTGAATAAAACATAATATTTGCACAATATGAATTAAATAATTATTTTTTTTAAAAAAGAAATACAGTATTTTCTTAATATAATTTATAGAAATTCATTGACATTAACATATTATGTTATAATGGTCACAAAAATAATTATAATGCACAATATAAGAGTATAATATTATTTATTGCCACATATTATTAAATTATAAGATTTTATTATATTCTTAATTAAGATACTATATGAAGATAAAAGACATGTAGATGATTTACTTCTTTTCTTAATGATTAGTAGTATAATAAAATAGATGAGGTTAACTTATACACTGGAGATTGTTATTTTAGTTATTTATTATTATTGTAAGTTAGGTGTAGTTAGGTTTGATATTAAATCCCTTATCATGCCTATCTGCAAGAAGTATTATTACTTTAAGATAATTAAAAGAACCTGAGATTATTTAGTTATATTTCTTTGATAAAAGATTGAGATTTATTTATTACTATTATTGAAGTTAGTTAATTTTTTATAAAAGACATAGGAGTGCTATAGATGTATTAGTGAGATAATAAAGAAGTAATAGTATTCTTATGCCATTGAGATAATGTCTTAGAAGACATAGGCTCAATGTAAATTCATATTACCAATTGTAACTTCACTTCATAGTCTCATGATTTAATAAATACTTATTTAATTAATGCATGATATTGAACCATATTAATTTTCTGTTAGTTGTACTAAATCTGATAAGATATAGTATTATAAAAATATATTAATAATAGTTATACATATTTTAGCCGAGCATAACGATTTAATTGAGCTAGTCATATTTTAAGTTATACTATATATTTATGGAAGTGAGGGTACAATATAATATATATATATATATATATATATATATATATATATATATATATATATATATATATATATATATATATATATATATATATATAAAGTGAAACATTTTGTCAATGGTTTATGACATTAAGGTGAAAATGATAAATTAGTTAACTTCAAAATAAAAATTCTTAAGTATTATGTTGTTTAACTATAATAAATGTTAAATCATATTTTTAAACGAGTTTCTGAAAAACATCATTTTCAGATTTAGGATATGACTTTGATGATTGTAATTGACAACTTTTATGAGAGATGAAGAAATATATTGGTATATTTGAATTTTATGGTAATTGTTAGTAAACAATAGATGAACCAAAATTTTGTTAGTTATTGTATTTTGACATTTTATTTATTGAAAACCTATAATTAATTAATGGGAATATATTGAGAAGATGAGAATAAAAGTAGTAAATAGTTTTTATCTTGTTTTGTCTAGCCTACTAATAATGTATTTTGAATTCATTAGAAATGGATTATTAAAGAGTATATATACATGAGGAAGCAGAAAGAAATAGATGTTTTTGTGTATATTTATATGAAAATGTACTCTTGTATATATTTTAAGAGAATACTAAATCATTGTTGTTAATTGATAAAAAAATCATTAGATGAGGAGTGATGTATCTACTGAAATTTGAGATCTATGTATTATGTGGCTAGATATCAGTCATAATTTTTTATATTTTTTTCTGTTTTGATTTGGGATGGTAAATGTTGTCGTATGAAGCATTGAACTGTGTTGCTATAATGCCAATAATATTATTTTAAAATTATTTATTATTTATTGTATTATAACATTGTAAATTAACCTCATTCATTTTAAAAAGGAATATGAATATGTAAATAATGATGAAATTATTATTATTTTGATACATGTTTCACTTTCATTACTCCATTTGGATGGTAAATTAGAAACTGTACAAAAAATGTTTAATATTTCCAATATGTGTCCTTTTTATTTGTATGATATATTATAGTGAGAAAATATGTATTAAAATTTATTTCCAGTGTAATATGTTGAAAGTAAATTGTTTAATTTTTTTTAAATTAAAAATAGTATTTGCATAATAAAATCATAAATCTTTATTACATGTAATAATTGTGAAATTATTCTTTTCTTAATTTATCATTATTGTGTAATATTTTTTTATTTATTTGTGGAAAACAACTGACAGGGGGAATAAAGAAAATTGCTATAGTTGTGCTGATGTCAATGAAACAAGTCTTACAAAGAGAAATGAGTAGATGGAAGTCTTCTCTCTCTTGATTGGCTTTAAAAGGAAGAACACATCAATTCATTTATTTGATTTTATTACTTATTTTCTTTAAAGTATGTAGATACCTGAACAAAATGGAGGGGTAAGAAGTAATCTTATCTTCCAATGAACTGTGCATCATAGCCAGAATATTTTATGTGAAAAATACAATTTATTATAAAAGCCAAATATCATCGAAATAGCTTCATTATGCTATAAACCATCACATTATTTTTATTCTTTAAAATTTATGTTACTTATATTTCAAAGATGAAATACAGATGTCAAAAGATGTTCAAGAGTCTTGTCTATATTTCTCTGTATTTTTAATAGATTGATTGAAAATTTTTTCTATACTATGAATCAGTTTAATTTTCCATGCATCATTATTGGTAAAGCATGCATCTATTCATTGATATTTTGATATGATGCTTGCTCTAGAAACAAGATCTCTTCATCTCATCATAAATATTAATTAACAATTTTGTGGTTTATGTCTTAGAGAGCAAATAAATAGTATTTGAAAGAATAACTTGGATATATGCATTTGCATTGGAATACCATAAAATGAACTTGGGATTTAAATTTTTTTGGGAATATATATTATATCTTCTACCTAAGAAGAACAGACTATGAGATTGTAGTTTTAAATAGACATCAGAACTGTAAAGCCATTCTTGAAATACAATATTTAAAAACTCTCATTCAAGTCATTTGATTATTTGTTTTATATATATATATATATATATATATATATATATATATATATATATATATATATATATATATATATATATATATATATATATATATATATATATATATATATATATATATATATATATATATAATAATTCAAACAAATATATTTAACACAGTAATCAAAATTAAATAATATATTCTTTACCAGAAGTACTTTCAATTGTTTCACTGACAATCTTTATCAACTGTTAATACAAACGTACAAAAAATAAAAACTTGCATTACCCATCATTCAATCTATTCAAATTTCCCACAATTCTGTTGTCTTTATAAAAGCCCATTGTTTATTCATTAAACCACCTCTATTCCTAGATATCATCATTGCCTCTTTAATTTTACGTTTTTCACTACACCTTTCAATTTGAATAATTTTTATATCTCTATTATTAAATTTAAAACCATAATTACATGTTTTGTTATGATCAAATATAATTGATGGAGTATTCATATTTACTGAAGATATATTTTCTTTCTGTACACGTTTATATAATGTCTTATGATCATTATATCGTTTTTGTCATGTACATTTGGATTCCCCTATATATTTTATTCCACAACCACATTCCAACATATATATAACAGAACTTAATTCAAACTTAGAAATCTTGGCCTTGGAGTTATTTATCATATCATTTATATTATTTGAAGAGAAAAAAGAAATTCTACACAAACCACTAAAAAGTTTATTAATTAATTTAGCTTGTTGATTAGATATAAAAGGAATAGAAATCCATTTATCACTTTTTAATTTACTTAATATTTTCTTATTATTTTTCTTATTTTGATTATATTTTGTAATTGTATTATAAATAATATTCCTTCCATAACCAACATTCAACATATCAGCAATATATACATTAATATTTTCAATTTTATCACTTACAAATTTGCACAAATAATCATTTCTAAATAAAAATGACTTCAAACCAGCTAATTTATGACTCATATGAACTTTAGAATTATATGGAATATAACCCCTAATTTCCACAGGCTTTAAAATCATATTATAATCAAACACATTATTATTTCTTTTAATAAATCTAATTATTTCTTTTAATATATCTAATAAACAAGCTAAATTAATTAATAAACTTTTTAGTGGTTTGTGTAGAATTTTTTTTTCTCTTCAAATAATATAAATGATATGATAAATAACTCCAAGGCCAAGATTTCTAAGTTTGAATTAAGTTCTGTTATATATATGTTGGAATGTGGTTGTGGAATAAAATATATAGGGGAATCCAAATGTACATTACAAAAACGATATAATGATCATAAGACATTATATAAATGTGTACAGAAAGAAAAAAAAAAATTCTTCAGTAAATATGAATACTCCATCAATTATATTTGATCATAATAAAACATGTAATTATGGTTTTAAATTTAATAATAGAGATATAAAAATTATTCAAATTGAAAGGTGTAGTGAAAAACGTAAAATTAAAGAGGCAATGATGATTTCTAGGAATAGAGGTGGTTTATTGAATAAACAATTGGCTAATATAAAGACAACAGAATTGTGGGAAATTTGAATAGATTGAATGATGGGTAATGCAAGTTTTTATTTTTTGTACGTTTGTATTAACAGTTGATAAAGATTGTCAGTGAAACAATTGAAAGTACTTCTGGTAAAGAATATATTATTTAATTTTGAATACTGTGTTAAATATATTTATTTGAATTATTATTATATAATTTATAAATACAGACATTTAATGGTTGTAGTTATATATATATATCGTAACCTAATAATATATATATATATATATATATATATATATATATATATATATATATATATATATATATATATATATATATATATATATATATATATATAGAGAGAGAGAGAGAGAGAGAGAGAGAGAGAGAGAGAGAGAGAGAGAGAGAGAGAGGGAGAGATAAGTAGAAAATAGAATAAAGGATAAGAATTAATAATGAAATGGAGGTAAAAAAAATAGTAAGAATAAATGATGGAAAAGAAAAGAATTGAGAGGGGAAAAATGGGAAAAATAATAGAAATCGTATATATAATAGAGAGAGAAAAGAAATGAGATGATGGGAAAGATATGAATGAGAGATATAAAAAGAAGTTAGAATAAAGGAGATAGAAATGAAATGAGATGATAGAAGATATGAAATGAAAAGAAATAAACTATAAATTAGAAACTCTAAACGACTCGGCTCAGTGGGGTTACAATAAATTTAAAGAAAAGAGATGATGATCCAAAGATGTATAATCAAATAAAGCTCAAATCCAACACTGCTGAACTATACCAACTATAGTATATTAATAATGATCTAATACTAAACCATACCAAGTATTATTTAAAAATCACTAATCCATAATTACCATATTAATCCTACCAATCAAGCATACACTCTCTTAATAAGACCTATGATGCTTTACTTTATAAGATTATCTTACATAATTATATTTACTAAAACAACAAGAGTAAATGACCTCAGGGATTTTAAAACTAAAACTATTGTGTAAAATTAAAATTTAAGTTAAGTTGCATAATAATAATTATTGTGATTAATAAATAAATAAGTGATATCTTAGCTGACCATAAAATAATTGTAAGATGTTCAATCTTAAAATAATAAACAAAACATATATTAATTCACAAAATTTAGTGAATCAATTTAAATTTAAACTAATAATGGCCTATTATCTAAGATATTACTTGAGCAGAGAAAAGAGCAAAGGTACTTTTAATGCCTTTCCATACTCACAGACAACCACTAAAGACCTCAAATGCAAGTAGATTAGAACTCTTTAAATATATAGAATTAAGATGATGATAAATGATGTACAGTAAATATAAGACAATGTGCAACTTTTAAAATAATATTAATTAAAATATTCCTCTGGAGTACTAATATTGTTAATCTGATATTGCATAATCTTTAGTCTGAAAGATATACTGATAATTTCAAAAAAATAAAAATAAACTTTTAACTAAGTATTTAATTATGTATCTGCTATAATAAAATTATCTGTATTTGTTATTCAATATGAGTATCATTTACTTTAACATAGCTTTTTAATTTTCAGGACAATATCAACTATATTTAATTGACTTAGAATATACTTGTAAATTTCTGAATTGAAGATTCAGTAACTTTAAAATTTAAGACTTTGTGAACTTGGAACCCAAGACAATAATATATTTTCATATAAAAGCAAAACAAACAAACAAAACTTTTGAAATAATAATAATTTGATTTATTAATAATGAGAAGAAATGTTTATAAATATAGTGGAATACAAACAGTGTCAATACCGCAATAAGATTTTATATAATTATTTGGACTAATTAATAACATTATTGTGTCATCTACTAAACAGAATAAAACACAGAACTATGTTTATATTGAAAACCCTAAGCTTAATTTTATACTGTTCAACTTAACAAACGCTAAGTTGGAGTAAGCATATTCAACAATACTTTTTAAAAATATCATCACTAGTTTCACGGATATAACTAATATCACAGCTAGATATATCTTTAAATGAAATTAAGCTAATACTAAAAATTAACTTAAGTGTATTTTGGATAATCATTCATCAGAGATCAGTTATACTTTTTTTAAAATAACTTTAGTCCAAATAAAATTGTTCCCTCAATGTTTTAAAAATAATGATGTAACAGACTTACAAATCCAGAGGCGAAATTCTGGATGGAAATATTAAATTATTATGTGTGAATTGCCACTTATACCATATGCATATTTAATATACTTTAAAATAAATATAACTTATTGTTGGTTAGCTTATGCTTGATAAAACTATCATAACAACACAATTCAAACATTGATATAACTATGAGCCATACATTAGCTACAACTACCTGAAGAAATACATTTCCTCAAACAAGCATATCTTGTCATCACAAATCTAAAACAAATGCAGCATCGCCTACTGTAGTGGAATTAACATAAACTCATCATAAAAGATAGACAAAAATATAAAGATACTAGGCTCATCAGAGCTGGAAAAGAATATGGTGTCTTCCAAAAATACCTAACTTTGAGGCAAAATGACGATGTCTGGAATTCATCTTCAGTACATCTGGTAACAGGAACACTCACCAGAAAAGCACAATACTCTCATGGGATTTCCAATGCTTATAAATGTGATCATCATCACTGAAAAATACAATACAATGCCCTCTTTTTGGGAACAAGCACTATCAAATCATGGAAATACAATACAATAAGGATGGAGGATTTTCTCGACTTCATAAGGCATATTCAAAATTATAAACTAAGCCTAACTCTTGAGGCTAACAAATTCTAACTAATAGCAAGATATATACTTCACTTAAACTACTAAGTAATTTCCAAGAAATTTATAAAATACAAAACGTATATCCAATGTTCGAACCAACAAAGCAAACTATGTGTCAACTGACTACTGTAGAAAATACTTTAAACTTAAATGCATATAAAATTCTAGGTAAGGCACAATGCACACATAACAAAATATTAAATGCTAAAAATATAGTAACTAGTGGACTTTTTAAATTGTAAATTAAATGCAAGAATATTTACTTCTCGATGAATATAAAATATTTGTAATTATTATTAAGATAACATTCATAAAACAAATGAATGTATATTCTCTGATAAACTTCTTTAGTAAATGTAAAATAAAATTGAGTAAATCATCCCATTTATATGAAAACAAGACTGTGATATTTAAATTTCTATAATAAAATTATTAAATAGAAACTAGCTAGTGTAATGCTTGATAAATAAACTAAATCTACTTAAGAATGGCAAGAAACATTTGCTCATTCAAATAAACATATTTCGTTTTAAAATTATAACCCTAGTTTACCTGTATATTTATGCAAAAAGTGTTACATAAAAATTTAATAGCATAAATATTTTTATGGTTTCATTCTTTCTTTTTAAACAATAAAACAAACAATAAAAAAAAAAATAATACATTAACTTATGTTCATATTTCGGCTCCTTGATGATTTTTTTCCTTTTCATAATGTGTAGACAATTTATCCAGGTTTAGATATCTATTTAAATTTGAAGCTTCAACTAATACATTTATATACATGGCAATCATTTCCAAACGAAAATGTTCAGTGGTTCTTTATATAAACATGTTCACTTTCTTTTATCTTTAAAGAAATTTTTAAATATTAATATAATAAAACATCATAAGCATAAACATAAGTTGGTACTGGAAAATAAATTATTCAACTGAGTAGCATAAGTATAATAAGCATAAGTATAAGTAAAATAAGCCGGCATTGAAAACAATAAATTCTTCAGCTAAGTACATGTTTTTTATATTTATAATCCTAGGTTCAAATGCGGAATAATTATAATATATATTTTTAGTTAACTTTCACTGTTCTTCTTTAGATAAATGCATTTTTTAAAAATAGAGCTCTTTTTTAAAAAAAAAACATTTCTTAATATTTAAAATGTATTTTTTTTTTAAACAAATTTTCTTTTATTTATTAAATATAAGAGTAGATTTTTTTTTTTTTTGTTATAATTAAGACCGCTCCTTGTGTTATGTGCTAAGATCAATGGTCATAAAGTTACTTATAAGTACTGGCAACTATAACCAAACATTATTCATTTGATCGAGACAAGTTCATTAATAATATCTTTGAATTCTTTTAAAGTTTTGCTTCCAAACAAATTCTTTTCATATTACTGGCATAAACGAGAATTTGCATTTTAAAATAAATAGTTTCTTCTTAAATATTATTCTTTTAAGAACATATTTACATGTATATAGCATGTATTAATAATGCAATATTAAATTGAATGTCAATTTTAATTTATAAAGACGCTAATGCATTTCCATTTTAATATTTTAAAATGTTTGAATGTCTCTTTTTTTTTTTTAATTTCTTCTTCACGTATATTTTTAATTTGATAGGAGATATACTATAGTTTAGTGCCATAAAGTCTTTAGCCATAACAATACTTAATAATTTAAGTTTTACTTCTAAATAAGAAAAATGAATAGAACAAAATTAAATGAAATATGAGACACTGTATTTTCTTCAAACATTTTACTGTAAATTTTAATGTCTCAATTGTAATGAAAAACTGTCAGACAAAATGGATTACCTTACTTTTAGCTTCAGCAAGTCATGTTTACAAGACGATTTTTAAATAATTATTTTAAATATACTTTTATTTTTTTTAGCAAATATAAAGTTTTATAAAATTACTTTTTTATTAACCAAATTTTAAGATCCAGTCTAGTTGAATCAAAAATAAGATCAGCCCTCTGGTGAATACCAGATTTTTCTTTTATACTTGATATTGTTTAATACACCCGTTTCTTATAATACTTAGCTTGTAAACCAATAAACTTATTTTTTATTAAACCTTACTATTTTTGACAGATCAGCTGTAAAGTCGATTTACTAACACAATGTCTAATGATACGAAATCACGTGACTTACAGCCACAAAGTCAAAAATCCATTGTTTACCAAATGTTATGTATTACCTTTTTAAATAATATTTTTTTAAACATAATAGTAATAAATATAAAATTCAAAACTATCCCTCTTTATTAACTTTTAAATATTTCTTTCATAAATTTATATCCATCCATTTATTTATTTATTTTTTATAAATATTAGAATTAAAATATTTTTATTGTTATTTTCTTCTTATGTTTATGTATCTTTCTTGCAGACACACACTTCCATATCCAGGTAATCTATAAATATCAGCTCACCCATTGTTTAAACGTTATTATTTTAAAATTACAAAACTAAAATATTATCAAATATTTAATTTAAAATAATTTTATAAGTGGAACACTACTAACTTATATCTAATAAATACTGTTATAATGTTTCAATAAAACTTACAGATTTTTTTTTAATTTATTACTATTCATTCCAACTTATTTATAATATCTCATTACTATCATTTAGACATCAAAATGAATTATACTTCAAAATACATTAAATATGATTTATCATTTCACAATTATTTTTTAACATTTGCTTATGTAAAAATTATTACGTAACATCCTTTATCAAACCAACTGACACTATTAAAATATTTAGATTATACTATTTTAATAATTAACTAGTTTAATTTTCATTTTTATCATTATTTTTTTTTAAAAATCAGACAATTTCAAACCAAAAGGTTAAGCTAAGATAACCTTTGGCTCCTTTTGGAACTAAGTGAAACTTTAGTCAGGTACAATATATATATATATATATGGTAAACAAAACAAGTTATAAATTTTGCAACTTGCTTTTAGCTTCCATTTTTATGGTCACTAGATGGAGCTTTACCAATAGCTCCTAAGAAGCTTTTGTTTACATAAATGCTGAGAGAGAAAGAATTCAATATATCTTTCGTTGTCTCTAACCTTTAGAGCATGGTTTCGAGCTAGTTGGCTCACGTCAGTAAAAGAGTAGGGAGACCAGAAACTAGTGATAGGTTTATATTGAAATAGAAAATCTACACATTTTAAAGAATAGGTTTCATAGCTCTCTATTTTGAAAAACTTCAGTCATTCTTACCACTGAAAATCTGATAATGAAATGCCCAAATTTCTTGATGATGCAAATATTATAGTCATACTTATGTTGACCTTATATCAATTTGACCCCTAAAATTTGTACCTTAATTTGTCCACTGAAATATACATAAGAGGCATGGGGAAAATACAGTTTGAATATAGAATATTTAAATATCAATATAGTATATATGCTTAATATAGATATAAGTAAGTGGGACTTGAGCTTAAACTTTTATGCATGCTACAATCATCCAATATATATATATATATATATATATATATATATATATATATATATATATATATATATATATATATATATATATATATATATATATATATATATATAAGGGACACACATAACTCATACATGTGAAGTAGGTAAATGATTTTTATTTCATATGTATTTGCGTCATATGTGTCTGTTATATTGGATACAGTGGATAATTATAGGGAAATTGAAAGACTGGGTGCAATTCCCATTTAATTACATCTGGATTAAGTATACATTCTATACTGGTATTTAATTATTACTTATTCAGTATGTCCTTTGCTCTTGTGTGTAATTTAATGGACATTTTAATTTTCAACATATAGTATGTCAGATTGACTTAAGGTCAACATTATTATGAATATAATATTGGCATTATCAAGGTCTTATTTTTATGGAAGACGTTCATCCTGAACAATGAAGTATGTATTTTGGAGATCATTATCTATTTCACATGTTGCTATGCATGTCAGTCATATTTGGTAGAGTGGATATTGAAGAGAGTTTGAAAGTCTGTATTCAAAATCTCTTCTATTACATCTAGAATAAGTACATATATTATACTGGCATATCGATAGCAGTATGTATTTGACTGAAATTGCCATTTGTAAAAGTTTTAATCCAATATTGTCTGAAATTTAGTTAATATTTATACTGTACTAATTTATAACTTAATATTTATAGTACATATAACCACAAAATATTTTACTTTTATGTTTAATATAATTTATATTTTTCATTATACTACTGCATTACATTCTTCACATATGTAAGAAGATTATATTTTCTGAGGATATTTGAAAATATTTGTGAACTGTGCTAATTTAAAGTTAAAGAAGTAAGATGTTAGTTTTAATTTACATTGAGCAATTTTTGATTTTATTTGCATAAATCTAAAACTTTTTTTTCCACATTGTACGATTGCCCTTATTTTTCACTAAATATCTTTAAGATTTGCATAGCAGCTTCAATTTAGTTAAAAAATTTAAATCAACATTAATTCACTGAATGTTTTGGTTATGAGTTTGATATTTTTTTAGATAATATTGTATTGATTTATATTTGTGCAATGAAAAATATTTATTTTTATTTTTATTGTTTTACTTTTACAGTTATTAATAACTAAACTCTTCCTTTTGGATATCTTAATAATTAAGTATTATTTGTCATGTAACAACACTGGATGAGAATTAAACAAAATACTATACAACCACTAATCATATTTTAAGATTATAATCAACATATTGATTACAGCTTTGTAACATTGTTCCTTATTATGAATTTATGCACAATACAATTTCAGCATGATATCCACTATTTTGTTTTGGATGACTAAGCTTTAATAATTATAGTATGCCATCATCAATGTTCCGAAATAGTTATCATTTTTTTTATATTTTTTTAATAATTATTATACTGAATAATTGATTGTAAATGAAAATAGTGGCTAAAAATATAAAATGAATATTTGTGTTAATTTTCACATAAAGGTCATATGTTAAAATGGGAGCATTAATGTATATATAATTCATAAATAGATGAGTGTTGTTAATAATTAACACGCTACTTTAATTAAAATATAACTTTGCAATATTGTGGTCTTTAGATGCATTTATCTTGATCAAAAAAAAAATACATTTGGTAAATATGACTAAATGGAATATTGAGTTAGCATTTTTATATTTGGATATATTAATTGTTAATTGTGCATAAATGCTTTGCAAGTAATTATAGGGTAAAGAATGTATTCATAACATACAGACACAAATAAAATACATTATCTGTTACATACTAATCACTAACGTTGTCTGAATCAAGAGATGGCAAAGGGTTAAAAATATGAGATCATTTTTTTATACACCTGGGTCTCGTTTTATGCAGATTATTTTAATGTGATTTTGATGTTATGCGATTCATGTTTCTTCTTAATATTTTTCATATTTCTTCTTAATATTTTTCATATTTCACGGTACTTTTTTGATATCAAGAAATTTAAATTATTAATAACTTATTTTGATTTCAAATACATTTTTTGCCAAAAATATAACATTATATTAACAGCTGATGTGAATATGACCTGAAGCTATATTTAGAATAAATAATTTATTTATACTAATGAGTAAATAACAATAATAATAGATTTATACTTAAATATAAAAATATCACAATAAATATTCAAAAATTTTATACTTTAAAAATGTATTTTGTTAGGTGTAACAGAAATAAATAATGTAGATTTTTAAAATAAATAACGAAGATTATATTGATTTTATAAACTGAAAATAATATTTGTAATGATAATGTATAATGTTTTTTGTTTTGATTGTGATCCTCATTTTTTTAATATAGAGACAAAATGTGAACATTTAAAATTTATTTCAGTAGTAAAAATCAGTTAAAAAACCATTAACACAGCACAAGACTGAAATTGGCACTAGTTGTGTAATAGGGATGGAGCAGAATAGAGTAAAAATTAGAGTGGGGAATGGAAAATAAAGTGGCTGACAAGTTTCTCTGGGCATAATTGCTGAGAGATTCTTGACTTCCTTCATGAAGAAGCTACATCACATCACATTGACGAATCTGATTTCTTACTAGTTTACAAACAAACTACACATTCGAAAATAGCTATAATGATTAAAATACTCATGAAAAAAAGTAAAATAAATAATGTAGTTAATAAAAAAGGGAAAAAAGTGTGTCTTGTACCAATTTTTTTCAAATATTTGATATTTTTTATTAGTCATACTTTATTTCCTTAATTTTTTAATGCAAATTTTAAAGTATTTTTCTTTGTTGCTTTGCTTTTATGCGAATTCTGAAAATTACAGACTTTTTCCCCCATTTATCAAGATAAGTTAAGTCTATTTTTGTGCGATTTTTTTAATGTGAGTTTTCTGTGGAACCTATCTACTGCATAAAATGGCATAAAATGAGACTCGAGTGTATTTTATTCTGTAGTATCTGTTTAGTAACATAATAGTAAAACAAAATTATTTTTTAATCTAACCCAAGAAGTCAATAAATCTGTAGATTCGCAATTTGTATATGTTAAACTATACACAAATGATTTAACTGGATTCAAACATTTATATTTATTTAGGTTTTCTTTACCAAAATATTATTAATTATACTTTGTATAAGTATAAGTTCTGTTCAGTTTTAAAGTTTACAAAGAGAGACTAAGTAATAAAACTCAAGTTAAGAAAAGATTGCGGACTCAAAATGACTCAAAATAATAATTTATCTTTTAAATAAATATGTTTATTTTAGGGTAAATCTCTTTTCGTAAAAAAAATATTTGAATAGATTACTTTTTCCATTATTGTTATATGTGTTAAGGACGATGATAGAGTAAAGTAATGCAAAATAAAAATATTTTAAACTTTACGAAAGAGAAGTCACATTAGGTTTGCATTTTTAATACTATTACAATATTGTTGATTGTTGCTCATTTCTAAAACAACAATAAACATTAAAAAAATGAAACTGTTTTTATTGCAATTATTTGATATTTGTAAAACATTTTTGATGTTTACAAAATTTTAGAGGTGTTTGTTATTAATTGAATTTGTTTCATTGCAATAAAAATACACATCTATAAATGTAAAATCTATATATTAAAATTGAATATTAATAAAAAATAACTTATGTATTTATTTATTTATAGGTAAAGGGAATGTATCTTATACAAAAGATTGACTTCAACAACAGCAATTTTTCTTTAAGTGAACAAAATAATTTGGATAGTTACGATTACATTGATCTCGCTATAACATTCCTGATTCACTTCCTAAGTTTATTTGCTAATTTATTGATAATTGTATCTTTAATTATTTTTTCACATTTACGCTCTATTCCTAATGTATATATTGTCAATCTATCAATATCAGATCTCATTTTAGGAGGGCTGTCTTCCCCACATTTTTTATACAATACTATTTTAAACTTGGATATAAATTTTGGTTGTGAGTTTTCATTTTTTTGTATGGTTTGTGGAATAATTTCTACATTATTAACATCAACTCAAATTTCACTTAATCGTTTTACTATACTTTGTAAATCGCCAACACTTTATCACAAAATATATACCTTGAGAAATGTTTTATTGATGCTAGGATTAACATGGAGCATTTCAGCAATATTTACATTCTATTTGGAATTTTCTGGATTATTTCAATTGTCATTCAATGTCCTTATAAAAGAATGTTTTTTTCAACTTGATTACACAGGTATAAAAACCATAATAATTTCAGTTGTTACTTATTATATTTTATGTTTTCCAACAATATTTTATTGTTACTATAATATCTTTAAAATTATCAAAGTAAATGAAAAAAAATTTGAAAATCACGCTAAAACAGAATCTTTGCAACGTCGATTTGCAGCAAATGTTCGAGTAACTAAAATAATGTTTCTTATTTTTGTTGTATTTATTGCGTCTTTTATCCCGGGTCCTCTTGCTCTTATTCTGCAAAATAGTATTAACATTCCAAATATTATTGTCAGAATAACAATAATTTTTCTGTTTAGTCATTCGATAGCTAATCCTATTATTTGTTTTTTAACAAATAAAAAATTTAGACAATCATTTTTAAAAATTATCTTTTGTAATTATAAGAAATAATTTTATTCATAAAAATAGATAAATCCATTTTTTGTAAAGTAATTATTGCTATTATTATTATTTTTTTTCAGAAAAATTAATTCATTAAAGATTTCAAACATGTTACTTCACTCTATTCAAACATTAAAAGTTATTGTTGTTGTTGTTATCATTATTATTATTATTATTATTATTATTATTATTATTATTATTATTATTATTATTATTATTATTATTATTATTATTATTATTATTATTATTATTATTATTATTATTATTATTATTTGTTGTTGTTGTTAATGTTATTATTGTTATTATTATTGTGTTATTATTATTAGTATTAGTAGAAGTGGTTGTAGTAGTGGTAGTAGTGGTAGTAGTGGTAGTAGTAGTAGTAGTAGTAGTAGTATTATTAGTAGTAGTAGTAATAGCAGTAGTAGTAGTAGTATTAGTAGTAGTAGTAGTAGTAGTAGTAGTAGTAGTAATAGTAGTAGTAGTAATAGTAGTAGTAGTAGTAGTAGTAGTAGTAATAGTAGTATCAGGAACAGCAATAACAACAGCACCAGCTGCTGCACCACCTGCAGCAGATGTAGCAGCAGTAGCAGCAGCAGCAGTAGCAGTAGTATCAGCAGAAGCAGCAATATTAGAAGTAGCAGTAGTAGTAGTAGTAGTAGTAGTAGTAGTAGTAGTAGTAGTAGTAGTAGTAGTAGTAGTAGTAGTAGTAGTAGTAGTAGTAGTAGTAGTAGTAGTAGTAGTATTAGTAGTTGTAGTATTCTACTTTTAAGCAAGAATACAAGCAAACAGTTTGGGCAGACTACATAGATACCAAATAAAACTTATTTTAAAAATACTCATAACTAGTCCAGAGACTACATATGCTGGACACTGGGATATACAAATAAAAAAACTTACACCCACATCAATTCTGCACAACTCAAAAATAAAAACTGGAGAAGGAATGATTGCATTACTTACTATTTTAAGAATAATGTCCAATCATATCCACACACTAACATTTCAAATCTCAAACTTAACAATTTAATAGTTAACCACAATATAACTAAAGAAGAAATAATAAACAAAATTAAAAATTATCCTAACAGTACACACCCTGGAATACATGAAATCCCAAAAATCATATTAGAACACCTCAATCACTTGACTATACCTATAAGCCAAAAGATGCTCAGCAATCTATCAAATCAAGTACATGTCAATCCACAGCTATATCCTATCTTTCTCATACCCTTTCTCAAAAAACCTACTCATTTTATACCCTTAAGCAACATTATGCCAATATACCTGTCTCCTCTGATAATTAAAATAACTGAATCACTAATTAAAAATAAAATACAACCTCTTATCCTTCAAAAAAATTCCAAGTATAAATTTGCAAAGAAGGGAAGCTCAATTCCTGAAAAAATCTTATTTTTCAGAACAATAATTGAGCAAATAAGGGTGAATAAAAGGGCAGCACCAAGTTAAAAGTAACAAACTATTTTATCAAATTTAAAATTTTTCCCAATTTGATTCAGAATTCAAATTTTATCACAATAGTATGTTTAAGTTTTTTTTTTTTTTTCATTTTTAAAAAAGGGATCAAAACTGCATACACTATATGTTTAATAATAAATTTTGCAAGCAAACAATGAAAAATAAATAAACTGAAAAAGCTTCAAACCTTTAATATTAACTTGAATTGTTCATAACTCTGACTTCACATGTGCTAATCTAAAAACAACTGTAAATCAATTCCAAGATAATGATGATGCCATATGATACAGTTTCTCTTTGATGGAGTGAGGGATCTCTCAGCCTCTATGACCAGATAAAAATGTTAGCCACTCTTCCTCCCCTTTCCTGACTTTAATTTTTATTATAGTCTTCTCTCTCTCCTTCTGCATCTCATTTTAACAATATTATTTTTGTTGACTCTATGACCCTTTATAATTAGGTCTCCATTATAATTTTTCTAAAGCCAGCATAAAAAAACAATAACCGGTTTTTTGTATAATCACTTTGTTTATATTTATTATCCGATAATTTTATTTTTGTATCATTTCACCTTTTTTTCTCAGTGATGAATATTTACTCATCAAAAAAAAATAGATACATACCTAAATAGAAAAAGGTTTACAAGGTAGTGATTATATGGTAGATTGAAATTTCAACAGGAACGTACAGAGTAATAGGGAAAAAAATACATGTGAAAAGGAAATGGGAAGTGGAAAGGGGAAAGGGTGTGTAGTCCTGTTCAGTCCAATATGGATATCTTTGTTGAGTAAACACCACATGGGTCACACACATTTAAATGAATGAGTCCTGTAACAGAGGTTGAGAAGATGAGAGTTGAAGGATTGTCCAAGTGTCTGTGAGGAGTGGAGGTGGGGCTAGTTTGGTATCTCTGGTTTTGAGGGAGTGAAATATGTCCAATAGCTTTTGATTCACTGAGCATACTTTCTAGTCAAAAACAATGGAAAATCAGAGCAACCAGAGTACATATATGAGGAAACCTGATAATCTGATAGTTGCAAGACCCCTGATTCTATGGATTCCTGGAGGTTGAAGATGGGGATTCTTGTGTGAGGAAACCTGTACAGGAGTTGATGATATGCCTCACTCCAAGCAGAATGGGACATTTAAGTAGGAAGTGCTGGATGGTTTCCTTGTAAGTTTTGCAGAGCTCACATAAGGGAGAGATCTTGGTGAAACCACTATAGTTGACCAAAATTTATTGGTGGTAAGGGAGTGAATGTTGATTTTGAGAATGAAATTTAGGAATTTTGCCTCAAGAGACCACTGTTTGAATTTATGGATTAATTGAACATTATTAAGTTTGAGGAATGTAGAGGAGATGATGTAAAAGTCTGCAGTCTGATTGAAAACCTACCCAGTACATTAATATGCTGATGATGAATGGTATAAGAAAGCGAGCCTTTTGTAGGATGTTGGCAATGAGAGAGGTCCCTGATCTGGGCCTGCCATTTGGAGGAGGAGTGTCATTTGGAGGAGGAGTGTCAGTATAAGTGAGAATGACATGCATTATGTTTCAGGAAAGTGACTTAGGAGCATGAATATAATGCAAGTTCTCTGGATCAAAAGAGTGTCAAAGGAGTGCAGGCCCAACCCAATGAGGTTTTTAGGCAAACAAGTTCTTTTTAGGTTGATGACCACTATCTTTCTGCCTGAAAGAAAATGGGTGCATGGGGAATTGATTTTGGATATAAAGAAATGTGTAGGTAAAACAATGGTGGTGTAATATGCTATATTTGGGAAACACTAGAACATTGAGGAGGGTGAGTTTTCCATAAAGAGGGAGGTAGATGACTATAATAGTGCTGAATGTGGATGATTATCTTTGATACAGTGTGGTCTGGACTCCTACTCTCATGTCCTTAGGAAACAGCATGTGGGGGAATACAAGGAAGTTGTGTGGCTTGGCATTGAAGGTGGAAAGGATTTGTTTACTGGAAGATAGTTGCCAGGCAGCTAATTTTCCACTGCTAAATTACAGTCTCTAAGTTTCTATGTAACAGGTTATGATCTGTTGAAGCCTGGGGATGAGATCAACTAAGGGAAGAAAGTTGACCACATTGTCTACATAAGCGAATCACTTGATGCTTATGCTTACTGCAGGAATGAGGTTGCCAGGGAGGTCATATCATAGTCTTAGCAAGAGAAGTTTCAGAAATGCAGTCAACAAAAAATGGCTTAACCGAGAGCTCCAAGGGATGGGAATGTTAGCTGTGAAGACAGGATAACTTTTTATCCAGGGTAAGTAGCATATCTCTATTGGAATAGAAATTGTGGATGATGGACAGGAAGGCCTTTGAATTGTTTAAGTCACTGAGGATACTAAGAATAAGGTTGACCCTAACAGAGTCAAAATTTGCCTAGATGTCTAGTAGGACAGCAAAGGGTCTGCAATTTTAAGACTGCCTAATAAGCTTGGTTGTTATCTTAAAGAGTGTGTCAGCCCTGAAAGTGGATCATCCTTTACAAGCAAATTGTAATGCAAAAGAGCAGAGAGTATAAATTGTTCTAGTGACTCTTTGATGGTAGACTTAATAAGTTTTATGAGCTGTTAGGTGGCCAATCTTTTTTAAGGAAAAAGAGTAATCTTTTCAGATAGAGACCCTCGATGATGACCTTATAAGCATTTACATTCAATTAATAGTTGCCTAATATTTTCTGTCTTACATACATAACTACCAGACTAACCCACCTTCCTTCATTTCTTCATTTATGTGTATATTCACTATTATTGTAAATTAACTCACCTCCAATATTATATATATATATATATATATATATATTGGAGGTATATATATATATATATATATATATATATAGTGTGTGTGTGTGTTCATTATTAGGAGCTTATCACTAGCTCCAAACAAGCTTTAATTGTAAGTGCCAAAAGAAAAAGAAATTCAAAATCTCTATCAGAAAGTCCCTGTCTCCAGACCTATTGGAATTGAGCTTGTTTCCCATCAGTGGAGAACTAGGGATACCACAAACTAGATCTAAAATACTAACTCAACAGTCAACACTTACCTAAGATGTTACTATCCATTTGAAAACCTGAATTTTTCAGAGTCATAAATGTCTTCAGATCCAGCTTACAAGCCAGATAGTTATATGGGTCAGAACTCAATTCAGTTTCACTATTTATTAATAGAAACAGTAGTATAAAATTGCAAAAACCTTTAAGAGTACAGTTAATAATAATTAATAAAACAAGACACAAATTGTTAACTTGCTTTTAAGCTTGTATTAAAATGTTCATTAGAGGGAGCTCACAACTAGCTCCAAACAACCATTAATTATACATGCTAAATACAAAATAATTCAAAATCACTATTGGAAAGTCCCTATATTTAGGCCAATTGGTTTCAACTTCCAACAGAGATTTTGAATTCTTACTTTTTTGGCACTTATAATTAAAGCTTGCTTGACACTAGTGGTAAGCTCTCTCTAGGGAACATTTTAATACAAGCTTAAAAGCAAGTTAAAAATTTGTGTCCTGTTAAATTAATTATTATAATTGTACACTTGAAGGCTTTTGTAGTTGCTGAGGCCATTAATATATGGTGAAACTAAACAGAGTTCAGACACATATATAATCTGATTTGTAAGGATAGATTTGAAGACACTGACGTACATGAAAAATTAAGGTTTTCAAATTGATAATAATGTATTAGGTAAGTGCTGACTTTTTGAGATGGTATTTTTGATGTAGTTTCTGGAGTCCTAGCTCCACATTGAGGTGAGCCATAAGCTCAAAATCAATTGGTCTGGAGACAGGGACTTTCCAATAGAGATTTTAATTTCTTTCTTTTTTGGCACTTTTAATTAATGCTTGGTTAGAGCTAGTGGTAAGCTCCCTCAGTGAACATTTTAATACCAGCTTAAAAGCAAGATCCACAATATATATATATATATATATATATATATATATATATATATATATATATATATATATATATATATATATATATATATATATATATATATATATATATATATACATGGTGGGGCTCAAACCCTGTTTCAATGAAGAAGATGGTGGTTGTGCTCATTTATTTTGTTAAAGCATGAGGGTATATATATATATTGTTGTATAGATAAGTCACATGAAGGAGTCATTTAAAATAAAGATATAATATATATGTTATTTCCATGATTAAATTTAATGTATTTCAATTTTAATAAAATGAAAAAAAATAATAATAAAAATATACTTTCTAACAAAAGCATTGTTTTAAGTTATTTTCAAAAAAATAACTTAACCTCTATATTGTTACTTATGGTTAGTCTCTGGCCATTTTTTGAAGTCCCATTCTGATAAATACAGTTCCTGGACATACTTTGTGCCATCTCTTGGTCAATTTTGGTCACATTTTTTTTTCATTTTATGCTTATTTTATAGGAAATTTGAAATTTAAAATTTTACTTCCAAAAAAATCCACATATGGTGATATATTTTAAAAATAAAATTTCATTGCTGCATATTGGTGTGTAGGGTAGTTTCTTTTCTCTGATTGGATGGCTGTCAACACCAAACATTGTTCCTCAGGCATTTCTAAATGCCAATGTCAGAAATCAAAATAAAATATGTTATGTACTTTCATAATTGAATTTGAATGTAAATAAATATATTTATTATATTTTTTTACATTCATAAATAAGATTTTACATTAATTTATTGAAATCTAAAGTTGCATTCAAAAAATTTTAAACTTTACAAGGAAAATAAGTGTTGGAAATTGACAACTGTTCAAGACAAGTGGTTGACAGCTACTGACTGTAATTTGTATATCAGGCATTACTAAGTGACAAAATCATAAATCAAAACAAAATGTTTTACATGGCATTCATAATTGATTTTCAATGTAAATAAATATATTTATAGTATTTTTTTATAGTCATAATTAAGATTTTACATAACTTTATTGAAATATAAAGGCTGATTTCAAACATTTTAAACCTTACAAAAAAGTAAGTGTGGGAATGTGATAGCTCTAAGTGAATAATGTTGACAGCTACTGACCATAATTTATTTGTTGAAGACATTCATTGATAAGAACAAAATGCAATTATATTTATAATTTTTTATGGAATTTGTAATTACTTTTTACAGAATATTCACTAGTAATAAATTTACACTTAAATTTTTATTTAAAAGATTTAATTTTACACCAAGTAAATAGAGTGGAACTGAATAATTAGACATCTTAATTTATAAGAAATGGAAAAAAAAATCTTCAGTGTTTATGTAATGATTGGTTAATATATATATATATATATATATATATAGCATTAAAACACAAATATTGGTAAATATATATATATATATATATATATATATATATATTTGTGTTTTAATGCTTGTTTTTTTAAACACTTTTCTTATATTTTTTTTTAGTTATTAACATTTTTTTAAAAATTTTTGTTCCATTTAACCAATATGTATCCAAGATTATTCAATTTTTAGAAGCTGAATTGAAACAGTTTTGTGTATATTGGATTAATATTACATGGACCAATACAAAAATTAAATAAAGGTTATATAAGTTGAGTTTGCAGTTAAGTATTTAAATGTCTTAGACAGAATTTAGATCAATTTACTGGAAAATTTTAAATTTCAAAGTTAAGTAAAGGAATGATGTTTGTTATGTGTGGATGATCTTTTAATAATCTAGGTAGAGCAAGTAAAAATAATTGCTGTATAATATTGTGTTAGTATTTTGAAAGAACACAGTTAACTAAAAATAATTATAAGATTGTATTGTTGGGAAAGCTGGCCATAATAAATATTGATTTAATAAGTCTTATAAGTAAATGATTAATGTAAATTTTAAACGTAGTAATTTAAAGTTAAACAAATAGACTATTTAATAGTAATAATTATATTTAATAAATCTATCTAAAATCATTTAATTAGAAGTAATAATATGGGAGAAAAGTGCATATTGAATTTTATAATATTTGAATAATTATTTTAAAATTTTGCTATAATATTATTTTTATGTAATATTTTATAAATTAAATTATTTAATTTATTTTCATTTAAATTATTAGTTTCTCATGTATTTTTGTAAATCATGTGATGTGTAGATATTCACACAGGTGGTTGAGAAGTTTCTCTAGTAATGTTGCAAAATTATTTAAAATTCAAATATAAGATTTAAAAATAGTAGATTTGTTTATCAAGGATAAAATAATATTATCTGTTATAAATATTAAATTGGGTCTTTAAAATGAATTTAATAAATAAAATCAGATTTTTTATTTTGTTTTGAAAATAAATATGTTTTGTTTAAAAGAAGGATAGAAATAGTAATAGATATTATAATGTGATTTTTAAAAGTTATTTTAAAGTATTTACTAAGTGTAAATAAAATATGAAAATTAATTCAGAATTAAATAATATAATAAAAAAATAAATATTTAGTAAATTATTATTTGTGTTAACTTTAATCCAGTGTTGTTTGCCCAGGGTAGTTGGAAGTAAGTGTTGTTTAATTGACCAATCAGATGTATAGTAGGCTTGAGTATAAAGAGCTGCATAAATTTTGCAGATGGCTATTATTATAATTCTTACTATCATTATTGTTACTTCAACTTTAGTTAATTACGTATATTAGTAATAGTCAATTTTATTATTTTAAATTCTATAAAAAGGATATTAATTCATTATCATAAGATTGTGTGATATAGAGATGCATGACTAAAAAAATTATGTAATTCCTTGCCTGCTAATTTATTACATCTAATTTAACATCAACTTAAACATGAAGAAGTCATCACTGAATTTAAAGATGTAGATGGAAATATTGAATTATTATTTTTCTACTAGGCACATAATTTTGCCTATATTAAGTGGTCGTGCTAACTTAATAGTAAATTTAATAAATAAAACTTCATGGAGAAGATTCAGAAAAGCTTGTCAAAAATGGAAAGAAAACATATGAAATCTTTCATTCTGAAGGCTATTTTAAAATAGAATAGTTTTTTTTTTAAAGAAACATTTAACATAAAAATAGTAATTATCTAAGATGCTGAAATATTTCTTTATGAAGAAGTATTGAAAATTGATTTTAAAAGAAATATATTTTTTTTTAAAAAAAAAATTAAAAATGAAGATTACTGGTGAAATAATTTATATTACATTGGAAAAATCGTCAAAATAAGTTAGTTGTTGTATGCTGGACATACAAAAGATTTTTCGGAAAATTATTTATAAAAATGTTTAAAACTATATAATAAATACCATGAATGCTGGTTGTTGTATCAAGGAACATTGACCAGTAGGAAATTTAACTGAAAGCAGTAAAATTTTAGAAGATATATGTCGTAATAGAGGATTAAAATATGCATTTAATAATTACTGTTGGAAATAAAAGAAGAACCCTGAACTATTTGTATTGCAATTGGAATATTTTACAAGTTGACTTACTTTTGTTTTATTTTCTTTATTTTTAAAAAGAATTGTTGGACATGTCGTGAAAGTGGAACCATTGGAGCATGCATGGTTTTTATTGACATCAAAGGAAGATTTTTTTTTGTCAACAAATACAGTACAGGAGGAAAAGGACATTTTCTATAATGAACTCTGTCAGAGTTTCTTTTCATAAATATGATTTTAAATCTTATTTTACTAACTTTTATCATAATGCTTATAGAATAAAAATAGGGTAGGAACATAGAACATTAAATTATTTACTAACCTAGTGATTAATTATTATAAAAAAATCTTTAATAATTTTAAAAAAGAAGTTTAGTATTTTAAAAGTATTATGATGAGGAATGAGTGATATTTAAATAATGTTTTATTTAGTTTGCGATCTAGAAATATTAATGGAATAATTGACAATGAAGAAGTATTGTTGATGGTAACAATTATAGGGATATTGATCATTTTATTATATATTTTATTACTGTATATTTTAATGTGGATGTATGAAACGGATATGAAAAACACAATGCATACAACTAGCTTGTAATTTGTTTATACATGTTAATAAATATGCATACTTTTAGTAATATTATAAGTTCATTTTAATATAAGAAAAATATAAGTATATGATTCAATTATAACTGAGTTTAAAGTTTATTTTAAGGGATCAAAATAATGAACTGGGATATCGATGCTGATTGTTTGTATTTATGTTTAAAGTTACTAAGGGATAAAATAATATTTACTTATTGATTAGTTAGATGTTTATTTTAGACATGAATTTATTTATTGTTATAAGAATGTAGGAGTGGATTTAGCGATGTAACCTTAGTATAAAGTTAAATGGAACCAAAATAATATTTTATGTAGGATTTGTTTATATGGGAATAAGTGTAGACTATAGTGGTTATTATGCAAGTATAGATAACTTAGCCCTATACCTTATATATAATATGGTAGTGTTATTTTCTGTATGTTGACATTTTAATGATCCATAGAGCTGAATAAATAGCTTGGACATTATGTTTATTAGTAGAGGTGATGAGATAAAGAAATCATACCTCAATTTTATAATACACTGTCACCATGATGGTTATTTAATAGAAGTGCTCTTGAATTAAAATGATTTATTCCATATACCTTCTTGTGTATTTATTATCGGTATTGATCGGATTGCATCGTAAAAGATAGTATTTTAAAATATGAAATGATGAATAAGATTGAAGGGTAAATTGTTATTGAGAAAGATAAGATGAGTTATATTCTTTTAAAGTAAGGATATAAGTAAGTGTAAAGAATACAATATTATAGTTTTTGTTAACAAAGAATCATAATTTTTTTTTTATGTTTGGAAACAATTATTATTTATTACAAGTGAACAAATGAAGACTAAGGTGTGTATTAAAATATACTATTGAAATATTAAGTTTTAAAAAGATTCAATTTTAATATTTATTTTTTACAATTAAAACAGATATAATTAAATCTCGTTTGACGAATATAGGTAATCATAATTTTATAAAAAAGTTCTTCTATAAAAATAATACACCAATACTTACATTTTAATTGACTTTAAATTAATGACTAGTAAGCAGTCTAGGTTAATCGATATGTTATTAATTGGGATTATTTACATTATTAATAAGTTAAGAAGGATTATATGGGATAATAAGAGTATTTTAAAAAGAAGTAAATAACAAGTGATAAATGTACATTGAATTAATAATGTAAATGGTATATTTACAATGTACTGATTTAAAAAAACTTAATAGAATCTATAAAGATATTATGGTAAGGTTTTTATGATAAGTATTTTATAAAGCAATGTTTTTGTATTCCATATTTATTTTATTTAATCTATTTTTGTGAGATTACCTAAATGGGAGTAAAACAAAGTTCATTCATGTTGTCTATACTGTATATAATTTATTGTTAATGTTTATTAATAAATTTGTTGAGTTTTGTTATAAATCTTGGTGTCATCTCAATTTACCCACATCACAATCACATAATCACAGATAATTAGAATTAAGACATGATATTTGTACAACATAAATAAAGTTATTATTTAAGAGTTATAATGTCTTACGGATATTATTTTTATTTAAAAAATCTCATTTATTATATCATTATGATGGTCATAGAATAACCACAGAATATTTACACAGAATTATATTATAAGTGATTGCCACATTCTCAGATTATAAGATTATACTATATATGTTTACTTAAGATGCCACATGGATAATATAAGACTACATTATATTATTATTATGATTTATACATGAATAATATTACAAGTAGAAAAATATATGAGATTAAATGATAGATTATTATTATTATTATTATTATTATTATTATTATTATTATTATTATTATTATTATTATTATTATTATTATTATTATTATTATTATTATTATTATTATTATTATTATTATTATTATTATTATTATTATTATTATTATTATTATTATTATTATTATTATTATTATTATTATTATTATTATTATTATTATTATTATTTTGATTAGTCAGATGTAGTTGGGAATGGTATTAAATCCCTTATCATACTTAATTACAAAAGTTATAATTATTTATAAAAAAACCTGAGATAACTTGAGCTAAATCATTTTGATAGAGATATTGAGATTAATTATTAAGCGTTATTTATTTAATTAACTTTTATTAAAGACATAGGAGTATTATGGATTTATTGTTTTAAAGTAATAAGAAAGAAGATAGTATCTTATGCCATTGAAATGATATCATGTGGGATATTGGCTCAATGTATTTGTCTTGCCACTTGCAAGCTCACTTCATAGTCTCATGATTTTTATTAGATATTTATTTATTTAATTTAGGAAACAAAACCATATTATTATTTGTTAATTTGAACTAATTAATAATAGATAGTATTACTATTGATTAGATACATTTTAGATGAACATTATTATTACAGATGGAGCTTTACCAATAGCTCACTCAAGCTTGTTTACAAAAAATGCCAAGAGAGAATTGAAAATTCAATATCTCTTTCAAATTATCTCCAACATTTAAAACATGGATTTAAGCTAATTGGCTATCATCAGTAAAGGGTAGGAGGACCAGAAACTAGATCTAAATCCCAACTCTACTGAACAGCATTTATGCAAACTTTTCCTGTCAGCTTGAAAGCACAATTTTTTCAGATATGTACATATCTTAAAATCCAGCGAAACAAGACAGATAGCTATATGGGTCTGAAATCAGTTCAGTTTTACTTCATTGTAAGAAGGTTCTGCAATCTATATCATTGCTTAAACCTTCAAAGATACATTTATGATAAACAAAAACAAGTTAAAAAAATTTAACTTGCTAGATGGAGCTTTACCAATAGCTCACTCAAGCTTGTTTACAAAAATGCCAAGAGAGAATGGAAAAATCAATATATCTCTCAATTTATCTCCAACTATTAAACCATGGTTTGGAGCTAATTGGTTATCATCAGTAAAGGGTAGAAGGACCAGAAACTATATCTAAATCCCAACTCTACTGAACAGCATTATGCAAACTGTTCCTATCTGCTTGAAAGCATGATTTTTTCAGATACGTATATATCTTAAAATCCAGATAAACAAACCAGATAGCTATATGGGGCTTAGATCAGTTCAGTTTCACCACATACTGATGATAGCCAATTAGCTTGAAACCATGGTTTAAAGGTTGGAGATAATTTGAAAGAGATATTGAATTTTTGACTTTCTCTCATCATTTTTTGTAAACAAGCTTGAGTGAGCTATTGGTAAAGCTCCATCTGTAATCATAAAATGCAAGCTATAGGTAAGTTAAAAAATTTAAATTTGTTTTTTGTTTATTATAAATGTACCTTTGAAGGTTTTAGCAATGATATAGATTGCAGAACCTTTTTACAATGTGGTGAAAATGAACTTATTTCAGACCCATATAGCTATATGTTTTGTTTAGCTAGATTTTAAGATATTTATATATCTGAAAATTTTGTGCTTTCAATTTGATAGGAACAGTTTTCATAAATGCTGTGTACCAGTTGAACATGTATATCCATTAAACAAGACTTATAATCTAAGAAAAAGTAACCTGAATCCAATCATGCTTGAGATGCTCTGGTCAGGAGCACTCATAAATTCTAACCTGCTTGCCTATTCCCTAAATCTATAACACTATGGATAACCCCACTGTGATATCTTGTAAATTAATTATTTTGAGGCATGAAGCTGGAGCATATTACACAAGACCTACAATGATGATGATGATTTTTGGAGATATTGAGTGAACCAAGACATAGCTTAACTTAGATCTAAAAACTATATTAACTAAATGATAGGATTCGACTATGAGATAATATTTTATGAGACAGATTTAGTGAATGATTCAGACATTATTGCTTTCCAATTTCACACTGTGGATAGAGTTTACAAAAGAATCAAAATATATTTATTGGTATCTTTAATATAGACAGATACATAGTGCAGTTGCATATATAACTATTCAAAAGTTTATATAATTTACTAATAATAAAGTGTGGTTGCCTATATATAACTATTCAAATATGTTTATATCATTTATTTATATTAAAGTAACCCTTACTAATGCTTTTGGTTTGTTACATTTATATAATGTGGGAGCATATGTAGAAATATTCAAAATAACATGTTTGTGAATAAATAATAAAATAACCTTTAACAGTGGTTTTGTTTTAAATACATTTATATAGTGTGGGAGCGCATCTAAAAATATTCAAAGTTCACATGTTTTATAAATGAGTGATAAAATAGCATTTAATATTGAATTTGCTTTAATACAGTTTGATAGTGTGGGAGTTCACATAAAATATTCAAAAGTCTACAAGTTTTATAAATGAATGATAAAATAGCATTTAATATTGTTTTTGCTTTAATACTGTTTTTGGTTAATACAATTAAAATATTCAAAAGTATACTTCATTGAGACAGTAGATTTATCTGGTGGAGGACGAAATTCATATATATATATATATATATATATATTTCGTCCTACCAAATACTGCCTGAATATATATATATATATATATATATATATATATATATATTCAGGCAGTATTTGGTAGGCTCTGAAGTGGTAGTAGTCACTGACCATAAGAGCATTGAATTTTTTAATCACAGCTTCTTGAATAATAGCAGGGTAATAAGGTGGAGCTTATTCCTGCAAGAATTTAATTACAAAGTGGCTTACTGTTGTGGCAAAGAGAATATTGTGGCAGACACCTTAAGCCGATATCCGGTAGCTTAAGAACAACACTTGAGTTGCGACAGAGCATATATAGCTGCCGCCAAAATATTTAAAAGAAATGGGATAGAAGACGAGTTGCACAGATTAAAGGAGCAGCAAGAGGAAGATAACAATTGCAAACAAATAATAGAGTATTTACGCAATCAGCCTGTAATGAAAACTGCCAATAATCCACTGTGGAGGGACCAAAATCACTGTTGTTTAAAGGGAGGAATCTTACAGCGGGTGTTATGGAAAAAAAAACACGCATTATTCTTCCGGTCGCCATGAGACAGCAAATGATTAAATATGCGCATAACACTTTCGGACATTATGGGGCAAATAATGTGGAATGATGGCTGAGTCATTGGTTTTACTGGCCAGGAATGAATGCCAATATTACAGATGTGATTGGTAGATGCACCATATGTTCAGCAACCAAGCCTGCTAACACATCAGGAGTCGGGCTGCTGCAACCTATATATGCCCAACGCCCAAACAGCTTACTAGCGATAGACTTCTATGGACCTCTGCCTCCATTCAGTAAAATGAAGTATCTCAATGTAACATATGACGTGAATTCGAAGCTGGTAGCGGCATATCCAGTAGCCCAAGCGAACACAAGACAGACTATTCGAGTTTTGGAGCAACAATACTTTAAAACTGTAGGAATTCCAGACACAATTCTGTCAGATCATGGAATGCCCTTTATATCTAGCGAATGGAAGAAATGGATGGACAGACATGGGATAAGACATATACTTACGTCGATTCATAACCCTCAGTCTAATCCATGTGAACGGGTTATGAGGGAGTTGGGGCATCTATTTTGGGTTTATATACAGGATGATCATCGCAAATGGGTGAAAGAAACATCATGATAAACTGGTCAAGAAATGAGTCTACAGGATTCGAACCTGTTCGGCTACATTTTGGAAGAAATATTCCGTATCTGTTTGAGACTAAATTGCCAGTGGGGATAAATCCAATCAACCAGAGAAGAGATGCTAAGCAAGCGCTCAACCGGTTAAGATAAATGGGCAGGCTATGGCAGCAGAGGCAGGGAAGACCTAAAGCTATATTCAGGAGGAGAGATGAGGTCATGGTGAGAGTTAATCCGGTGAGACATCCTGAAAAACATATATACAAAAAATTCCAGCCAATATACGACGGCACTTATATCATCAAACGGCAATACGGTAATAACGCGGTTGTGATAGCACAGGGAATAGAGGAAAAAGGAACATATAATGCTCGGTCGTTGAGGTTAGTGAAAAAAAAAACAACCACCGGACAGGCAGTAATAATACTAAATGAAATTTAGAAATAATAATAGTAACAAGGAGGCATTATTGAATAAAAGATTTTTTCCCCACGCACATATTACATAAGAAGAAATGCTTGTAAATAAACAGTTAAAAATCATTAAAAACAAGTTAAATAAGTAGGTCAAATGAATGATTTAAGAGTAACAATTATAGGATTAAATAAATGAATAAAATAAAGGGTTTGATTAAAGTGATCGAATTAAACAAATAAATAACATGTCAATAAAATAAAAAAAAATAAGATTTAATGTTGTCAGAGATAAAATAGTCAAAAATGACGCATTTTACTCTCAAAAGGAAGGGTGGTGTAATGTACCTATATTGATATAGGCACGTATAATTTTATCTAAAATTATTATTAAAGTAATCTTTCATAAAAGAAAAACATAAAATTAAATGTTGGAGAGTTTATTGCAGTTTGTTTTCGAAAAAGATAAGAATTAAATAGTTTTTTTTTAGTATTCGTAAAAATATAATTTAAAGGGTTAAAACATACAAATCTCTTGTCATTCAAGTTTAATTAAAGAAAAAATAATGTTAAAACTAATATATGACCGTATATATGTGCGATTGTCAACAATAGAATAAATGTTATTATAAAGTTAAAGAAGATTATTATTAAAAAACACGGCAATGGTTATTAATTAAAATATAAAACAACATCTCTGCATGGCTATTACTAATTAAGCAATCTTCCAAAACACATTTATCAAAGGATTAATTGATAAGTAATTTGACAACAGATCTTTGGCAGAGATATCAGAAAGACAACAAGGCACAGGTATAAATAGACTTTTTTTTATCAGACAGTATGCTTTTCACAAATTAATTGAATTGAGACAATCAGTTCACAAAGTTATTGAGAGAGTGCAGTTTGGAAATTGAGTCAATTAAAAAACAAAATGCAGTGCTGAGAATATTTTGGAACACATGTTTATCTCCAGCCCAGATGTCCGAGAAAACAGCAGAATCTCTGTCAGTATCTAATTGTCTCCGATAGTAATAATCGTGAAAATCAGGAAACTCAGCAAGGAAATGTCCCAGCCGGCTGGAAGCATTCATACTGGAAGCATTCATACTGGAAGAAACAACAAACAAGAAGAAAACAAAGTGTTAAATCTACGTTCAAAATCCTAGGTAAAACATTTGCTTATTTTCGTTTATACTGTAATAGCCATTGCATTTCATTAATTCGTGCGAATCCTCCAAGAGTCTAATTATATGAACTAGTTATCATACATAAATGAACTATTGATATGTGTGTGATTAAATTTCAAATGCTATGTAGTTCTTTATTGTCATTGTTATGTGTGTGCATGAGTTAATATGTGCGTGATTATTATATCAATATTTATTAGTTAAATTAGAGTGTTCTGTTATTAAATCTATAGGAATATTTAAACTATTTAGAAATGTTAATTTAAAATATGCGTGTGTTTTATTAGAATTATAAAATGTTTAAATTTAGTAAATAAATGTTAGTTAATAAATTATCTTTAAAATTAAACTTTATTTGTTGGTCAATCCTTTTTAGCAATTCTTTTACCAAATTATTTTATCAATTCTTTTTATCAATTCCCTTTTATCAAGTCTTTTAACCACTAATTAAGTATAATCTATTAGTGATTACAAACAACTGAGGTAGTCATGGATTTAGGTGTTGAGTTAGTGGCCATTGCTTAAAGGGCATTATTTATTCATCCTTGAATAGATATCTGGCACCCGTGTTTATACACAAACAAAAAAAGAGTGCTTTGAACTTGGTGTTGAACTCAACAGTCGAGAAGAAGTTATGTCCTGTAAATGTAACGTTAGTTATATACTTTATAGCTATCGTTTGGGCATACATACTCTCCGAGTATGTTCTTCTCTGCCTAAGAGGCCGGTGTTTCGAATACTCATATTCAAAAATGGTTCAATATATATATATATATATATATATATATATATATATATATATATATATATATATATATATATATATATATATATATATATATATATAGCTCTGAGGCAGAAATATGATTGCAAAGGTTTCGCGTATTTATCAATAACTTAATCGTGGTAGTACATAGAGACACTTTTCATTAAGATTATTTTAACAATGTAATTCATAAATCATTTTAAATAAACAACAGTTATTTGAGACATATTGAATTAAATAGTTTTACTCATACAATATCTTCGAATCAAACTTGTGAAGTGAACTTGGTAACTTTGCTTGATTGTAAGAGGGGGAGAGCAATTTGAAACAATTGGATCAATACTCCAAAGAAATTACTTAAGAGATAAATGGTTAGTAGGTGTATTACCACTGTAGATTTTACAAACTAGTCATAGTATAAATACAAGGTGGGGATGGTAGTGTGCACATATATGTTAGGAAGGAAGATACGGCATCTTGACCAATTTTCACTTTACAAATCAAATAATCATGGTGATGAAGTATGCCACTTCAGGCGGACCAATACTTAGAAAGAACTTGCTAGTAGTGAAGTTGCAATGGTCTGATGTACAGTTATCCAAGCAGAGCTCCCACAATGCTAGCTAAATGTATCCAGGAGCTAGGTCATACTCCTGATTTGGACCTACAATGAAAATAATTCAAGATTTTCTGGACTAAGGTACAGGTGAATCAAATATGACAAGATTTTCCAGGGTGAGGTACAAGCGAATCAGAAGAGAGTCACTCACTAATCTATGCCATCAACACAGTGATCATAGTAATCTTTTGGACATTTAATGATAATAGTTATGGCCTACAAATGGTTTATTAAATCTACAGTGTGAAGACATTTTCCATACATCCATATAAATTTGTAAGAATGATTCAATCAACTTTTGGTCATTTTAATATAGTTTAAATCTCCCCTCCCTTCTAACATATTCTTATTTAGAAAAGAGAATATACTAGCATAATTTAAATGCTAAGAAGCAATAATTATTTGCCAACTTTAGTGAACTTGGACACATCAATAAAGAATACAAAAAACTATAAATCTACCACAGGAAAAAATAAAGAATTGTATTTAAATGTATTAACAAAACTGCATGACTAGTAGAAAAACCTTTTACTATACATTAACTCAACCCTACGATTCTAGTAAAGCATTACTAAAATAAATGATTTAATGAAATCTATCCCCCACCCTTTATCTTTATAGATATAAAAATACAGCTCATAAGATTGGAGTTAATCAGTATCCTACATTTATTATACATATATGACATCAAAATAACTATTAATATCAAAATTTTACCACAATAAAAAACAATTATAATGGCAAGCATAAATCGGATGATTAGAATTACATTTAGATAATTTAGGGTTAAGAATTGATAGACATATCTGGCAAGTTATTTTAGAGATGAATTAAATGATAAAACAAAAGTCTAATTTATATAATTTAGACAGGCAAAAGATTAGCAGTAATAAGCACTGTAAATCTGGACACCTACATGTTTAACTATAGCAGTTATGTCTTCAAGGCAGGCAGGTACGCATTCTTTATTTGATGGGCATCAATGTAGGCACTGGGGGCACAATGTCACTCAGGTTCAGCATGGTAAGGAGAGTGTCTCAGGATAATGGGAATGGTGGCTTGAAGTCTCTTTCTACTCAGACATTTTGGGAATGACTGAAGTGGAATAGGTTAGCAACAGTCACTTAAATTTAGCTTTTCCTTGTCTGGGTTCCAATCCAGCAGCATTTATACTCTTTTTCTGATGACATTAGAAAACACTTAGCTTCCAGACATGAGGCACTTTATCCATTTAGCAGATCTGGAGATTTCTGATCAGATGTACCTTTTGTTTGAATAAAATTTAAAGACAATGCAATCCTGTCAAAGTTTCTTGAATGATTGTTTTAAAATGTAGTATGTGATTTTAAAACAGATTTAAAATGGCTACATTTCCACTAATGGATTTTTATATTATTTTATAAAATTATTATACATTTTGGATGGATAAATGGGTTTCTGGCAATCAACTTAATTATATTCGAGAATCTTCTGACTAGGATTGCATCATTCTCAACTCTTCTGAACTCCATGACTTAAATAAATAACATATTAAATATAATTTTTTATTTGAAATACATTTTAACAGTAATCTCCCATCACTTAAAATATATACACACCCATTATGCATGCATATGAATTCAAATAGAATAAAACATTCACTTATTGAAATTAATCTTTTTAATATATATATATATATATATATATATATTAAAAAGATTAATTTCAATATATATATATATATATATATATATATATATATTGTAATATTTTCATGGATAAAAGATGTCATATTATTATTTCTATTTGTGGGGTTATTCTGTGTAGTGAAAGACGTTTCAGTACAATATCAAGTACCGTCCTCAGAGCATCCTCTTTCTCAAATCATAAGAATGCACGTGAGATTTAAAATCGTTTTTATCATTTTCTTTCTCATCATATTTAAATTCTATTGGTTGAAAAGTTTTAAAATTTATTTTCTCTTCCAATAGCTTCTTGCAAATGTTGTTAATTTTCTTTAATTTATACCTTTCATTTATGCTCTAGGGCTTTTTAAAAATCTCTATTGCTTCACTTAGCAATCTCTGGTCATATTGTTCAAATTTTGCTAAAATATTTGTTTTTTCAAAATTGATATCATGATTTGATAATTTAATATGAGACTAAATAGCTGATGAATTGGATTTTTCTCTCACTGTCATAATGTGTTCTTCCTTTCTAATATTTATTCTATGATTAGTCTGTCCTATATATGTATGTGGACAGACCCTACATGGAATTGCATATACTCCATGAAACTCTTAAGCAATTTTATCTTTAGGAAGTGGAAATTATTCACTATTTTTTTATAAGTAGTGTAAATTGTGTGAATATTATTATTTTTTAATTATCAATTACTCCTTTTATATATGACAAAATTGTCTTACTTTTTGATGTATCAAAATCTTTTTTTTTCTTTTGATATGTATAAACCCTATTAATAATGTTGTAATTAAACCATTATGAAGAAGCATTTTATTAGTAGCAAAAAGGTCCCGGTGAAAACGGCTATTATCAGAAAGTCTCTTTGTTCTATCCAATAATATATTTGCCACTGAAAATAGTTGTGCAGGATGGTGATGAGAGGAAAAATGCAGATATCTCAAAGTGTGTGTTGGTTTTTTATATATACCATGGGATAAAGAACCATCTTCCCTTCTTTCAATCAAAACATCTAAAAAAGGTAATTGATTATTATTTTCTATTTCCATGGTAAATTTAATATTGTTGTGAAAAGAGTTTAAAGAATTAAAAAAGTCATGAAGATCATGCTTACAATGAGGCCAAATAACAAAGGTATCATCAACATACCTCAGCCATATAGATGGTTTTTCAACTGCTAAAGTCAAAATTTTATTTTCCAAATCCTCCATAAAATAGAAGCTAATTCTGGAGAAATTGGTGAACCCATAGCTAGACCTGATGTTTGTTTATACATCTGCCCTTCAAAAACAAAAAAAATGTATTCGATAAGCAGTGTTCAATCAAAAACACAGCATAGGTAACTGAATATTTTTTTAAAACTTGAATCGCTTCATTTGCAGGTACACTAGTAAAAAGTGAAACAATGTCAAAACTTACCAAATATCATTCTTAGTCAATTTAATATCCCGGATAAGCTCAAGAAAATGATTAGCATCTTTAACATATGATAACATCATTGTTAAATGTGGCAGGGAAAAAAAGAAGTGAAAACATGAGCCAGTATCTGTGTAGGTGAACCAACTGCAGTTACAATTGGTCTCAATGGAATATCTGGCTTATGAAATTTTGGTAAACCATATAATTTTGGAAAAAAACTGATTTTTCCCTGGGAGTAAGCTGTATCTTTGTTTCTAAATCTAGATAAGTAGAACAAATTAATGATTTTGTTTAATTTTCAAGATAAGTCATAAGATCTCTATATTTTTTTTATAAATATTATCATTTAATAAATCATGATTTTTTTTAAATAATCAGCCTTATTTAAAATTACTGTAGTATTACCTTTATCTGCCAGAAGAACATTAATAGATTTGTTATTTTTTAATGCAAACAAATCTCTTCTTTCATTAATTGATAAATTAGTTTTAGGTGGTTTGGCTTTATTTAAAATATTGTTTATTTTTCCTCTCACTATATTTGCATCCCCATAAGGTATTTTTGATAAACTACTTTCCACTCTGCAAATAATATTCTCGAAAGGTAATTTTGTTGGTGTTATTGCAAAATTAAACCTTTATTTAAAACTTTTTGTTCAAAGTCTGATAGTTTTCTAGCAGATAAATTCTTTACAGTGACCACTCTTCATCTTTCAGAGAAAAACGATGTTTGCATTTCCTGTTTCTTCTTAAGCAGTTTGTTAAATTTATTTTTTTGCCTTCGAAATTTAAAATCACTTTCTTTAGTCACTCTAAAATAAATGATCTTATCACAAATTGACCATAATGTTGGATGAAAAGTATTACTTAATAAAAGGCAAAGTTGTAACAATTTTTTATCTAAAAAATCTAACTTTTTTCTTGTATTTCTAATAAAAAAAGTTAAAATATCAACCAATAGAATTTAAATATGAGGAGAAAGAAAACAATAAAAATGATTTTAAATCTCACATGCATTCTTATGATTTGAGAAAGAGGACACTCTGAGGAAGGTATTTGATATTGTATTGAATCACTACATGGAATATCCTGCAAATAGTAGTAATAATATGACATTAATATATACATCTACATCAGTTATATTTTTATTAATTTAAATACAAAATATATGCATCAATTAACATGTAAATGTGCATAAGGATGGAGTTTGAATAGGGTTTGGTGGTGGGAGATTCTGAGTGGTCTGTGAAGCTCGATCTGAGTATCAGGTGAGCTGCTTCAACTGTTCAGTAGAGTTGGGAATGAGATCTAGATTCTGGTCCTCCTATTCTTTACTGATGATAGCCAATTAGCTTGAAACCATGGTTTAAAGGTTGGAGATAATTTGTAAGAGATATTGAATTTTCCATTCTCTCTCGGAATTTTTTGTAAATAAGCTTGAGTGAGCTATTCGTAAAGCCCCATCTGTTATCATTAAATGCAAGCTATAGGCAAGTTAAAAAAAAATTAACTTGTTTTTGTTTAATATATCATCATCATCATCAACCATTATCAATCCACTGCAGGATGAAGGTCTCTCCAAGTTTAATCCATCTACTCCGATATTTAGCTTCTCTTCTCCACAACACCCCTGCACATTTTCTTATTTCATCCATCCATCTCACATGTGGCCTCCATCTGGGTCTTTTACAATCTCTTGTAATCCAGTTTAAAATTTCAATTGTCCATCTATTATCATCTCTTCTAGCAATATGTCCACCCCAACTCCATTTCAATCTTTGAATTTTTTCAATAAGGTCAGTAGCACCTGTTTGTTGTCTTACCCATACATTGCGTTTTCGATCTCTTCTTGTTACTCCCAACATACATCTCTCCATACTCCTTTGAGTGGTCTGAAGTCTCTGTATTGCTCTTCTATTAAGTGTCCAAATCTCAGATCCATAAGTAAGAACTGGTAAAACACATTTGTTAAAAGCCATCCTTTTCAAACACATAGGCATATTTCCTTTTAGTATCAAGTTATTTCTACCAAAAGCACTCCAAACAAGTTTAATTCTATGATTAATTTCCTCCATTATGTTTCCATCTGTATTAATAATCTGACCAAGGTATTTGTAACTGTTAACTTCTTCTAATTCTTCATAATCAATCTTTATTTTCATATTTTGAGCAAATCGATTAAACATTACTTTAGTCTTTTTAACATTTATCTTTAGTCCTACTTTTCTACTTTCATCTGCTAACTCCTGCAACATTTCCTGCAGCTCTGAAGCATTATTTGCAAAAACAACTACATCATCTGTGAAATCTAAATGACTTAAATACTCTCCATTTACTTTCACTCCTTTAGTTTCCCATTTTAATCCACAAAATACTTTTTGCAGCACTGCTGTAAAGAGTTTTGGAGATATGGAGTCACCTTGTCTTACACCTTTCTCAATGTTGATTTTTCCAGTATCATTATGTAATATAATTGTTGCTGTTGCATTTTTATAAATATTCTTTAAAATATGACAATATCCTGGATCTATACCTTGATGATCCAATGCTTTAATTACTGAAGAAATGTGTATAGAATCGAATGCCTTTTCATAATCTACAAATCCAAAACATAATGACAACTCATATTCGTTTGTCCTTTCTATGACTTCTCTCAATACCTGGTAATGATCTATTGTACTAAAACCACTTTTAAATCCAGCTTGTTCTCTTGGTTGGTGGAAATCCAAAGTTCTCTGTAGCCGAGTTGTAATTATCTTGGTAAAATTTTTATATAAAACTGATAAAAGGCTGATAGGTCTGTAATTTCTAATATCTTCTTTATCACCTTTTTTAAATATTAATATTATTACTGCATTCTTTTAATCTTCCGGTACATCTTTATCATTTAGACATTTGGTATACAACTTTGCTAAAATTGTTTCTATTTCTTCACCTGCTTTTTTTAATATATCAATTATAATTCCATCATTTCCTGGAGCCTTTCCTTTCTTCATACCCTTAATTGCATGTCTCACTTCTTCATTTAAAATTCTGGGCAATTCAGAAGATGTAATAGATATAGGAGGTACTTGTTCTTTATTACTATATAATTCTTGATAAAAATCTTCTACCAATTTCATGATGTCATCTCTCTTTTTAGTAATAATTCCATCTTTTTTTCTTATTGCAGATATAAATTTCCTACCAATACCAAAATGTTGTTTAACATTTTTGAGACTTTTATTTTCTTCTACAGCTTTCCTTGCTATTTCACAGTTATACTTTCTTATATCATTTTCAACTCTTTTCCGTACCATTTTACAAAATTTGAGATATTCAATTATTTTTAATACATCATTTTTGTATATCTTCATATTCCTTCTTTTCTTCATAAATTCTCTAGTCTCAGTAGAAATTTTATTAGTCAATTGTTGCTTTTTTCTACCAGCTATGTTTGTTGCAGTTTTTAAAATTGTATCAGTTATTTTCATATTAATTTCATTCAAATCTGTATCATGTTCAAAATCTCCTAACACTTGAAACCTATTTATAAGTTCTAATTTAAATACATTAGAATGTTTCTGATGATTAGGAATATCAACTGTAAATATTGTTTTTCTTAATAATTTTTGTCGTTCTAGTTTTACATTAACACGTAACTTACACCTTACTAATCGATGATCACTTCCTGTGTTAAATTTATTAAGAACATTACAATCTTGAAATATGTATTTTCTGTTAGTCAAAATATAATCCATTCTGCTGTACCTTCATTTGGATGCTTCCATGTCCATTTCCTTTTAACATTTTTCTCAAAAAATGAATTCATAATATAAAGTTTTTCTTTTTCTGCAAACTCCACAAGTCTATGTCCTCTCTCATTTCTATTACCATAACCAAAATTACCTTTTTTCTACATTTCGTAAAATAAAATGATTATAAGTAAAGGGTTAAATAATAACCCTGATTTAAAATAAAAATTGTTTTATAAATGAAACATTTAAAAGGTCTGAATGAATATAAATATTATTATTATTATTATTATTATTATTATTATTATTATTATTATTATTATTATTATTATTATTATTATTATTATTATTATTATTATTATTATTATTATTATTATTATTATTATTATTATTATTATTATTATTACTACTACTACTACTACTATTATTATTATTATTATTATTATTATTATTATTATTATTATTATTATTATTATTATTATTATTATTATTATTATTATTATTATTATTATTATTATTATTATTATTATTATTATTATTATTATTATTATTATTATTATTATTATTATTATTATTATTATTATTATTATTATTGTGAATTGTAAAAAAAACCAATATTTGTTTTTGAAATTTTTTAATTAATTAAAACATGTATGTCTTCAAAGGGATTACAAAGATAAAAATAAAATTCCATTTTGAATTAAGGTGTCGTTATCACCTCAGATGATTTTACAAAAAGTCTAATTAAAAATATTTCAGTAAGTCTGGGTTATGATTTTTGAAGAGAGCAGTGTGGATAATAGTTTTTTGTAAGAAGGGTCAGCTGTAAAGTTGCTTATTATATTTTTTGCAGTTTCATGAAGTTTGCAGCAGTTGGTTTTAGCTGACTATAGAGTTGGCCGAATAGCTACCATGAATTGATATCACTGAAAGCATGTCATTAGATTCAGGAGCTGCTAATATTTTATTCACAGGAGTTTGAATTCACATGGAGAAAATGACCCAATTTTTGTGCTGAAATTCATAGCCTTAAATGTGGAGGACAGTTGCTTGCCTGGAACAGTTCTACACAAACAGGACACCAACTATGGACCAACATTATACATGGATTATATACTTTTACCTGATGATGACAACAAACCTGAAATTATATTTTTCTGCTGAACCAAAAATAAAGTCTACCAAGAGAAAGCTTAAAGAAATTGGTGTACTTATGCTGCTGTTTATCTCAACATGCAGTGAGATATTTTATTTCAATATTTGTTAAAATGACCAAGTAACTTTTGATAGCATTGAAATCTAGCAGCAGTTATATATAATAATGAAATTTTAAATAATTTCTTTGGTCTGAAATGCCAGATATATAAAACGATTTTATTTTTCATTTATTAAGAAAAAAAAGATACATTTCATATTTAGAGAGCCTGCTAATTAATCAACAAGTACCTGTCAAATAAAAATTGACTTTATTTAGTTTGATAAAAAAGCACTTATAAACTGAAATTAAATTTTAAATTATATATATTGTTTATACACATATAAATGTGTGAAATTTATGTGTTTTCCAAATGAATTAATTATGAAAAAATATAATATTATTGTAACAACTTGAAATAGTTAAAAGTTAGTCTGAGTATATACATGCAAACTCATATATGTAAAATTTTAATATTTTTGTTATTAAATGTCAATTCATTTATTGAATATCAATTGTATATTATAAATTGCATGTCTGTGTGCATATACATGTAAACTGTAGAAATAATTTGAATTGTGTATTATAATTTTGTAAATTGTAAATGTATTAATTTTTTTATTGTATAGTAATCAAAATCAGATGGCTTAATTGATATGTGAAGAGCCATAATACTATTTATTTTATTTATTGTTATTAATAGACTAGTAGTCAATTGTTAAAATTGTTTCCATCATCTCTTGATCACATACAGTAATAGAGCTTATGTTCTCTAAGCTAGATTCATGCATGGGGTGAATATATGAATGGGGATGTGTATTTAGTACCTTGGAGCATCCAGAGATGGTCAATCATAATCCCAGATGATACAAAAGAGAATATTCTTTAAATCCCATGCACTATATTTTATTTGAGTTCAGTCTTATTAGAAGTTAAATTTATAGTTGGCCATTACAAATGGCCTGAGCATTGATGATGATCAGCATGTTTTATCTCCAAGAATTATTGTTTTGATTTATGATTATAGTGTATTATAATGGATGGGCAATAAGTTGGTGCATCCAAGTTAGGTTTAAATAATTTTCCAAGCAGGCAAAGGCTCAATAGTTAGCCTGGTCTAAAGAAGACCCATTTCCAATCCAATCACAATGTTGACTGTTGATTTTATTCTGATATATTGTACTGATTTTCTTATTCCCATCAATGATGATCATGGATGGTTATGTCTCTCAAGTATTTATTTATACTGATATTTACTTTATAATGCTGGTTGATAAATAATTATGCTTTTAGTTAATTATGCTTCTGAGTTAGCTGGATGACCTCTCAATGGTCTCACAGAGATTCTCTAATCTTATGCTAATATAAACTGCTATATTACTTATATATACTTTATAAATTATTGATATTTTATTTAAAATTGACAGAGGTTATGATGATTTTACATTCCCCAGTTCAAACACCTCGATACCCCCATAATGATAATATATATATATATATATATATATATATATATATATATATATATATATATATATATATATATATTAATGGGCACAGACATCGTTACATTGTTTTTTTTTATTAGTAAACATTACAAAAATATAAGTTCACAAATAAAACTTTTTTTTTAAGAATTAAAAATTGAAAATTAAAATTCTATACTAAACTCGTATCTATATAAAATCGCACAGATAAAAAAAAATATTAAAATAAAACTTTATTAAAAATAGAAAAACTAAATCTTTCAACAAAAAGATTTAGAGATAAAAATATATCTTTAGGTTTGCAAAACATATTAATTGGTGTTATTGAAAAAATAGAAATGATTGTTTTAATTAGTCAATGTAAACTAGCTTTGGGCATTTAAATATATAAGCAATGGTCAGATAGGAGAGAAAAACAATGGAATCGGACCTCAGCGAAAGGACCATCACATCGATGACGTAATGTCAATTGAATCCTTAAAATTGATATAAAAGGAAATGTTTGGAAATGATTGAGAGTTATTATTAAGAGTGGTAATATGTATTAGTGCAGAGTTGTGGGAGAAAAGATTGAAAAGTCGCACTCTTCAATTTCTTCAATTTTGTTAAAAAAAATGACATTGTTTTGTACATTGAGGACCAACCAAAGCAAAAAAACATCTGGATGAATAAATAAATCAGCCAACAGAATTCCAATCTCTTTAGAACAGTGTGGGAATTCAGATTCAAATGGCAAGCAATGGATAAAAAGAACGTTTTAAAATCATATGAACTTTTTGAACTCTCAATTTTTAAATATATATAATTAATGAACATTTCTAAACAATAAGAACTTTACTTCTAAAACTTATTCCATATTTAAAAAAAATAGAAATAGATTCCTATCTGACCAAACTAAATTATTTATTAATTAGGTAATATTTTATTTGATGTATTTCTTTTGTAAAATCATTTCCATTTATTTTTTTTGTTCTTTTAAGTTTTATTTATGATTTTTGTTTTGCGATAAATTAAATTATATAAATGTTAAACTTAAGTTGGGCATGAATGGCTTTATAGATTTGTAAAGTTATATTAGGGGAGGGTAATCTTAGGTTATTTGTTTTGTAGTTGAATTAGGTCAATGGATTGGATATATTGGTGTAATTAGTAGATGTAGTACGAGATTCACTATGGGCAGAATTGCTATTATATGCCGCACACACTCGTTTTGCCTATGGGTGGAATTATAAGACAGAGACCGTTGTTCCTTCCTATGAAGTTTTTTTATTGCTCTTATCGTTAGATACATGTAGTATTCATATCTGACGAAAGGCAATTTCTTCTCTTAACCTATTTGTGCTGTCATAGTCATATTACATTGAATACATCGATATATCAGATGGATTGAAGTTTTGTTTGACTGCAAACTTTTGACCTAAGGTTAAACAAGGATAGAATATTTTCTTTTCAAATGCAAATCTATGTATTCTATTCATAATCGATACTGTAAATAAAAATGCATTAAAAATAAGTTGGGTATAGACGCTTGCATGGGTTCATTACTGGTTAATTATGTTTTTGGTTTTCATATTTGATCAAAATATACAGACATTCGGTAAATACTGATACATTATGGTGAGTATCTAAGATGTATTTATTTCGGATGTCTTTTAAGTTATTAGTGTCTATGCGGTATCTTACGATGAATGCCAATGGGTCTCTTGTATTCCCTCTGCATTTCCATCAATGACTTTATATTTTGATCGTTTATGTTTACTTTGAAATGTTTTTGACAGTATAATCCATGTAACCAATCTTTACTCAACATTAAAAACACATTTTATAAATCCATCTGTGCGAACTTATAAATTTAAAATGTAAACTTATAAAAATTAAAATGTAAAATCAAATTCTAAAATCAAGTTAAAATTATAAAGTAAAGTAATGTTAAAATGATTCAAAATTTATATGTGCTATAAAAAATGTTTGTGTGTAAGATTACTGGCAGTGGCTTATTTTATTCTTTTTTAAAAAAAATATTCTTAGATAAGAATTTATAAAATATAAATCTCTGCTATTCCAATGAGCTATTGACAATGGGATAACGACCAGAATCAACCAATGTAATTTTTTTAACTAACGTATCTACCAATTATATATTTTTTTCTAGGTTCAAATGCCTAGCTGGCGCCCTTGTAGTGCAGTTTACATTATGACACTTCATATGGATCGTTATATTGTGGACCACGGGATCATCGTGGTTTTAATGCTGGAATCCACACGGCAAGCAACAGATATCTAATTAACATTTCTAAAACCGTAAGCCATTATGAACTTAAATGAAGATTAATTTGAAAACATGAAGAACTTTAAAATATAAACTTTCTCAGTATTTAATTTATAGAAATATATTCCTATCTGACAAACTGAATTATTTATTAATTAGTTATAATTTTATTTGATTTATTTCTTTTTATAAAATCATGTCCATTTATTTTATTTTTGTTCTTTAAGTTTTATTTATGATTTTTGTTTAGTGATAAAGTAAATTATATAAATGTTAAACTTAAGTCGGGCATAAATGGATATATAGATTTGTAAAGTTATATTAGGGGAGAGTAATCTTAGGTTATTTGTTTTGTAGTTGAATTTGGACAACAGATTGAATATATTGGTGTAATTAGTAGATATAGTATGAGATTTTCTTTGGGCCGAATCGCTTTTTACGTCACTCACTTTCTTTTTGCCCATGGAATGTGATTGTAAGTCGGCAAAATGACCACAGTCTTTTCCTATGGAGGTTTTTTTTGCTCTTATCATCAGATAAATGTAATATTCCTATCTTATGCAAGGCAATTTTTTCTCTAAAACTATTTTTGCTGTCATAGTCTTATTACATTGAATACATCAATATATCAGATGAATTGAAGTTGGTTTGACCGCAAACTTTTGGCCTAAGGTTAAACAAGGATAAAATATTTTATTTTCAAATACAAATCCCATATGTAGTCTATTCATACTCGACACTTTAAATAAAAATGCATTAAATTCGAGTTGGGTATTTACGCTTGCATGGGTTCAGTACTGGTTAATTATGTTTTTGGTTTTCATATTTGATCCAAATGTATAGACATTCAGTAAATAATGATACCTTATGGTGAGTATCTAAGATGTATTTATGGCAGATGTCTTTTAAGTTATTGGTGTCTTGCAGCATCTTATGATGAATGCCATTGGGTCTCTTATAAATTACCCTCTGCATTTCCATCAGTGACTTTATATTTTGATATTTTATGTTTATTTTGAAATAATTTTGACCATGTAATCTATGTAACCAATCTATACTCAACATTAAAAACACATTTTATAAATCCATCTGTGCGAACTTATAAAATTTAAAATGTAAACTTATAAAAGTTAAAATGTAAAATCAAATTCTAAAATCAAGTTAAAATTATAAAGTAAAAGTAATGTTAAAATGATTCAAAATTTATATGTGCATTAATAAATGTTTGTGTGTATAATTACTGGCAGTGGCTTATTTTATTCTTTTTTTACAAAAAATATTGTTAGATAAAAATTTGTGAAATATAAATCTCTCCTATTCCACTGAGCTAGTGACAATGGGCTAATGACCAAAATCAAAATATATAAAATAAAATAAAAAAAATTGTTTTGACATATGTATCTGCCTACTTTATAAATTTTCTAGTTTCAAATACCTAGTGGCACCCTGTAGTGCAGATTACGTTAAGGTCTTTTCTGAGTCATTATAACAAAAGTTTCCAGTTTAATTTAGTGAGATGAGCAACAAGACGCACTTGTCGTTCACTCTCACTTATTTTAAAAATGAAAAGACTGTGATACCAGAATGGAAACAGCTAATGCTACCTCCATAACATCATAGCAGTTTTTCAAATAAAGACTCCATGGAAAGTAACACCAGGAACTGGGAGCTCTTCTCCCATAAGCTAAATGAACTGAACAATTGTTAAAATCATAAAATTAATTAAGAACTTTCATCAAGAGTTGACAAGTTTAATAAACAAGCTAACCTAAATTTTGAAAGGACTCTTATCTGATTTTTGTAAGTTTCAAATCAATTAATAATGTTTAATTTTATATGTTTGCATTTGATAAAAAAATCATTTCCATGTATTATTTTATTTGTATTAATATTTACTGTTTAAATTTTAAATGAGGAAATTTAAGGTTAGGTATAGATGTTGCATAGATTCGTTACCGGTTGATTATGTTGTGGTTTTCACATTTGATTAGAATATATAAGTAAGTGATATCACTGTGACAGCTTATGATAAATGCTATTGGGTTTTGTGTATTCCCTATGCAATCAACATTATCAATGACTTTGTATTTTGATCGGTTATGTTTATTTTGGAATGTTTTAACCATAGAATCTGTGCAGCCAATCTATACTCAACATTCTAAAACAAATTTTATAAAATTTATCTATGAGAACATATCTAAATGTTAAATTTAAGTCTGGCATGAATGGCTATATAGTTTTGTAAATTTATATTAAGGGAGGGTAATCTTAGGTTATTTGTTTCATAGTTGAATTAGGTCAATGGATTGGATATATTTGTGTAATTAGTAGATGTAGTATGAGTTTCACTACATGCAGAATCACAGTATACACCACACAAACCCTTTGTCAATGGATGGGATTGTAAGAGGATAATAATGACCATGGTCCCTTCCTATGGAGTTTTAATTTTATTTTTCTTCTTGCCATTCAGATGTAACAATCCTGTATTGGTCAAGAGTCAATGTCTTCTCTAACTATACTGTTCAGGTGTTCATTCCTGACAGTATAGTATATATGTGCTGTTGTATTGTCATGCTACATCGAATACATAAATATATCAGATGGATTGACACTGGTTTGACTGCAAACTTTTGGCCTAAGGTTAAATAAGGGATAGAACATTTTCTTTTCAAATACAATCTATATAGTCTATTCGTACTTGACAATCTAAATAAATATTAAATTCATTATTGCAATCTATTTAAAATGAAAAGTTAATATAAAAAAATAAAATGTTAAATGTATTCCTCAAAAGTTATTTATATGTGTGTTAATAAATGTTTGTTTGTTAATTACTTTCAGTGGCTTTTATTTTTTATATATATATTTAAAAAGAAACTAAACAAGTTATTTATTATATCTCCATCTCCATGAGCAAGTGACTTGGGCTAACAATCTGAATATTTAAATAAAGTGGAATCTTAACAGCATGTATCTGCCTACTTTATAAATTTTTGTAGGCTTAAATGCCTAGATGGTGCCCTTGAAGTGCAGATTGTGGTTAGATTCGATTTCACTTTCATTCCAAGTCATTATAACTGGCTTCCCAACCTGGGCCAATTTTTAATAAACCACAAATGCCCTGAGCAAATTTTTTTAATGAAATGTTTTTATCTACTGTATACGTTAAATCTTATAAAAGCACTGCCAGAAAGGAATAACACATATATTAAACACGAGAAAGTATAAATAATTTTAAAAGTAATTTTTTGTTAAAAAGAAAGTCAAAAGGTTGCAATTAATATGTTTTTTTATTAATATATATTATGCTTTAGCATGTATAGGTGCACACAGCCACGTAAGTTTATGATTGAAATGTGGTACCTAACAATGAGTACCTTTGGGAATTACTTCAGTGTAACTCTATGTATGCATTTCAATGAGTCATAAATAAGTTGGTGGTATTTATAATTGTACTGCAAATATACATGTTTAAACCCATTATTTTTTAAAACATATTTACCTCAATGCAAGCTTCTTAAATAAATAACTTATAAAATTTGCTTATCATGCTGTGTGTAAAAACAAAATGTATAAGAAAATAGAATTACTGGGAGGAGGAGGTGTAGACGTAAATGGTCCTTAAAAAAGTGATAGTAAATGTTTTTTTTTTATATATAGTCTTTATACTAACCGAAAGTTTTGTAAATTTTGTTAATCATGTACCATAATTACTAACCCTAAGTATTTTTTTGTTCATTTTTTTAAGCAAATTTATTGATATGTAATTGGGCACATATGACATTACATTATTTTTTTATTAGTAAACATGAAAAAAATAAAAGTTTGCCAATAAAATCTTTTTTAAGAATTAAAAATTAGAAATTAAAAAAATCACCTTAAACTTATATATATATAAAATCTCACAGATAAAAAAATTATTAAAATAAAACTTTATTAAAATAGAAAAACTAAATCTTTCTTAAAAAAGATTTAGAGATAAAAATATATCTTTAAGTTTGCAAAATAAATTAATTGGTGTTATTGAAAAATGGAAATGATTGTTTTAATTAGTTAAATATAAACTCGCCCTTGGGCATTTAAAATGTATAAGCAAAAATCAGATAGGAGAGAACAACAATGGAATCGGACTTCAGCAAAATGTCCATCACATCGATGATGTAATGTCAATTGAATCCTTAAAATTAATATAAAAAGAAAAGGTTGAAAATTATTAGTTAATTATTACAAGAGGACTGAGATGTGTTAAGTCAGAGAGTAGATGACAAAGGGATTGAAAGATGCACTTTCAATTTCTTAAGTTGTTATAAAAATAGGAAAATGAACATCACTTTTCCTATATTGAGGACCACGGGATCATCGTGGATTTAACGCTGGATTCCACACGGCAAGCAACAGACAACTAATGAACATTTCTAAAACCATAATTATGTTATGAACTTAAATGAAGATTAATTTGAAAACACTAAGAACTTTAAAATATAAACTTTCTTAGTATTTAATTTATAGAATTAGATTCCTATCTGACCAAACTAAATTATTTATTAATTAGTTATAATTTTATTGGATGTATTTCTTTTTTGTAAAATCATTTCCATTTATTTTTTTGTTCTTTAAGTTTTATTTATGATTTTTGTTTAGCGATAAATTAAATTATATAAATATTAAACTTAAGTCGGGCGTGAATGGCTATATAGATTTGTAAAGTTATATTAGGGGAGGGTAATCTTAGGTTATTTTTTTGTAGTTGAATTAGGTCAATGGATTGGATGTATTGGTGTAATTAGTAGATGTAGTATGAGATTCTCCATGGGCAGAATCGCTTTTCATGCTGCACACTTTTTTTTTGCCTATGGATTGCGATCGTAAATCGGCAAAATGACCACAGTCTTTTCCTATGGAGTTTTTTTTTATTGCTCTTATTGTCAGTTAGATGTAATATTCCTATCTGATGAAAGGCAATTTCTTCTCTAAACCTATTTGTTCTGTCATAGTTGTATTACATTGAATACATCAATATATCAGATGGATTGAAGTTGTTTTGACTGCGAACTTTTGGCCTAAGGTTAAACAAGGCTAGAATATTTCTTTTCAAATGCAAATCTATGTAGTCTATTCATACTCGACACTTTAAATAAAAATGCATTAAATTTGAGTTGGGTATAGATGCTTGCGTGGGTTCATTACCGGTTAATTATGTTTTTGTTTTTCGTATTTGATCAAAATGTATAGACATTCGGTAAATACTGAAATCTTATGGTGAGTATCTAAGATGTGTTTATGCCAGATGTCTTTTAAGTTATTGGTGTCTTGTGGCATCTTATGTTGAATGTCATTGGGTCTCTTATAAATTCCCCTCTGCATTTACATCAATGTCTTTATATTTTGATCGTTTATGTTTATTTTGAAATGTTTTTGACCGTGTAATCTATGTGAGCGATCTATACTCAACATTAAAAACACATTTTATAAATCCATCTGTGCGAACTTTTAAAATTTAAAATGTAAACTTATAAAAATTAAAATGTAAAATCAAATTCTAAAATCAAGTTAAAATTATAAAGTAAAAGTAATGTTAAAATGATTCAAAATTTATATGTGTGTTAATAAATGTTTGTGTAAATAATTACTGGAAATGGCTTATTTTATGCTTTTTTTAAAAAAAAATATTCTTAGATAAGAATTTGTGAAATATAAATCTCTGCTATTCCACTGAGCTAGTGACAATGGGCTAACGACCAGAATCCAAATATATAAAACAAAATTAAAAAAAAAATTTTGACTTATGTATCTGCCTACTTTATAAATTTTCTAGGTTCAAATGCTAGTGGCACCCTGTAGTGCTGATTATGTTGAGGCTATTCTCTGAGTCATTATAATAAAGCCCCATGTTGGGCACAGTGTTATAATGACTCGGAGAAAGGCCTTAATGTAATCTGCACTACAGGGCACCACTAGGCATTTGAACCTAAAAAAAAATGCGAACTTTTATTTTTTTTCATGTTTACTAATAAAAAAACAATGTAACAATGTCTGTGCCCATTACATATATATATATATATATATATATATATATATATATATATATATATATATATATATATATATATATATATATATATATAGGGTCAATATTGTTCATTAGATATTTTACTGATATTTAAAGGAAAAAAGAACTACTAACTATATATATATATATATATATATATATATATATATATATATATATATATATATATATATATATATATATATATATTACAAGACATAAAAGATGGGCATTTAAAACACTATTACATTTAAAATCATCTGTATATAATGAGTGTGGGAAGCAAAATAGTTCTTAAATAAATAATTGATAATTGTACAGCCAGATATAATTAATTATGTATATTGTTTGTGAACGATGTGCCATCATGGCAGAGAGAATTTCAGGTTTGCTAAATAAAGATATAATAAAGTAACAACATATGTGCTAAAACATAATAATTATTGCAAATGTTTGAGAGAATGGTTTGATTGTAGATGGAATATTTGATTATTTAAATCATTGTACTTTGACTAATGCTGTCATTGGATATAAAAACTTTTCTCCACTTCTAATATTTGGATGCCATCCCAGTTGATAAATTATATTAGAAATTTATTGAAATAAGTATTTTATTTAATTAACTATTGATCAGTTAATAATATTTATTAGTAGTATTATAAGTTGTATTGTTAGCTTTAGTTCACCTAGACATTAGAATGAAATGAGTATATGTCTATTCCAATTTGTATTCACTGGAATAATGTCCAGGTGTTGACAATGGATTTAAAAATAATTATATGTTGCTCCTCACCACATGTTAACTCCCTGAGAACGAGAGTATTTATAATCTAGAATTCTACAACAGTTAAGAGTCATGGAGTTCAGAAAATATATATTCCACTTCTATGTGTACAAAATGGTATTGAAGAGTCATGTTTTTGGTAGAGATGACTAAGAATGTAAACACAAACATTTAAGAGTAAATTATTGTAACTGTGGAGGGTGATCGATGCAGAGAATGAAGAAATAATTAATTTGGAGCAGAGAATGAAGAAATAATTAATTTGTTTGTAAGGGAGGGGTGAGTGGAAATTTCTCCTCTTCTTTTATTTAGGAAATAAGAAACTTTAATATTTTTTAGTAGTTTAAATTTCTGAATTCTCTGCCTGGATTACCTATCCATTTCTATTATTTTAAACCACATAATTACAGAAATAATATTATTGTAGTTGCCAGAAGAGATCACATAGCTATGTGGGTCTGTGAAGGAAAGGTGATTTCAATTTTAATAATTTGTCATTAATTTATTTGTGAAATATGTATTGAGCTTCAAAATGATAGCACACTATTTATAATTTAACAGATTAGTATTATATTTTTATTTTGGAAAATTTTATTAACTTACTTCATCCATGGACTGAGCATTTATTAAGTGATGACGATCTCAGATGGGCACTATATATAATGGTTATGGTTGCAATTGGTACCTGGGTAAACATTTCATCAGATACCTATTTGTTTTGTATATATCTCTACCTATCTCTTTTCTGGTCATCTTTATTTATGATTCTTCTGCTGGGTAAGGTTACAATATTGTCACCCTAAAAATGATGGCACACCGATCAAAGGGAAGCAGCAAAATAACACCAAAAAATATGAAAGCAATAATCAGTAATCATCGATTTGCCACTGCATAAAACTTGATAGTGCTGTTGCTAGTCAAAAACAAATAGATATAATGTTCCCAGGCTGATTTACAGTATTTTAATTATTTATTCAAAAATAAATAAATATAATGTTTTCAGGTATTTCTTTTTTTTTTAATAGGGATTTACATTTATTTTTCTTTGAAACATTTTTTTCTTAAAAAACTTCATTTTTTTTTTTTTTTTTTTTTTTTTTTGGGGGGGGACATTATTTTCTAAATTACATTAGTTGTGTCAGCGTGTACATTTGAAATGTGTAGGGGAGGACCGATTGTTTTGACGATCTGAAGTATCGGCCAAAAGATTCACTACTCTGATCAAACAAAGCACCTATTATTATGTTAGACATGTCACTGCCTACTTCTGGAATGTGAAGGATGGGGACAGATGGCTTTTTTATGATCCAAAGGATTGGCTAAAAGATGCACTACTATGATCAAACAATGCTTATGATTTCCAAAACAATGAGGTATTTTAAAAAAAAATAGGAAAATACATTATTTAATAAAATGTAATTAGTTCCATTTTAATATTATATTATACATTTCAGCATGATGGTATTGCCATCTGATCAAACTAAGCTTATTATTTTAAAAACAATGACAAATGACTGCTACTTGAGTAGACTCATAGCTGTTCTCATTCAACCATGCCTTTTCACGTAAATTCTGTGAATTGATGCTGGGACAATTTTGCAATTGGTTTCTCATTAAAAATGTGTAGCCATTTGCGGAGACAGGCTTACAATTATTAGTATGTAATGCTATCTCAGGTCTTGTGAAGGATTGTTACTTCAATGCACATGAAAAGAGTTATGGTCAGTTGAATTCTATACACCCTCACATAATAATGTAGTGATCTGTGAAGTGTGCACTATTTGCATAGTCTTGTGAAACACATAGGTGGTCCGGAAATATTTGTGTGTGGTGGCATTTTGGCCTGAAATGGCTAATATGAACTGAACTGTTATATAGATTGTAACTTTGGCTGTACAAATGACATATTTCTGTGCTTTGCATGGAATCAGTGCCATTAAGTGGTGTGCTAACCGATGACTACTCAATAATATAATTGAATAATAACTACTGATTTCAAAACTGCTTAAATAAATAATTAATGATGAATTAATAATTTCCTAGCTCATAATAATAATAGTAATAATAAGAAATTGACTCATGAGAGTATGTTCCTATGCTATGGTGTTCAGACTGCCTTAAAGTCAAATAAGTATCAAAGACACATACTTGACAGCATATGAATACCATTGAATTTTAACCCATTTAAGAATTACAATAATATCTCTATGACTAACTATAAAAAAAAAAAACTGTTTAAATAAAGCTAAAATAATATTCCAACTAAATATTTAAGAATAATAATATTAAAATTTATTATAGGAATAAATTTATATTCTAATATTAATTTGAAGTAAATATTGATCTAAATCTTTATAATATTTTAATCTTTATATTACCGATATCATATTACAGAATGAATCAAGCATAGGATATTGGATAACAAATGTCAATTTTGTAGTCGTCCAATAATCCAGACAAAAATAGAAAAAATGTAAAGTAATAACATTATTAAACAAACTATAACAACATTGTTCTGCAATATGATAACTAAACTGAAAAAAATAATGACTTTAGGTCTTATAAGGTTTTGAATTCATTTCAGAAAAGTCTTTTTATAATTTAAGAAATATAATAAAATATAATTTGGATTATTAAAATACTCAGAAATCATCGCTCATGATAATAATACTAATCTTTAATATTTTAAAATATAGTATGACTAATATGATAATGCAGATACTTAAGTAAGGTTTATTATTTTCTTTAGTAAAGAAATTCGCATATGGATGTCCAAGTATATCTCTGCTTACACATTTTAAAATAATAATAAGTTCTGTATTTAAATACAAAATAATTCTAATAATAACAGTAATGAGTGTTATTACATCAAAATAAACAACTAAAAGTCTTATGTTTACTATAAAATGAATGTATGTGGCCATTGAAAATGCTAAATCTTGTGCATAATTAAATCAATTTGGATTTACTCAATAGTTTTTTTGGGATCTATTATAATTTATGAACCAATTTCCATATACTTCTTGAGAAAAATAATAATTTCCATCAATGTAAGATGCTTATTAAATAGAATGATTTATTATAAGTGTGCAATAAACTAAATATTGAATTTAATCAGTGCTGTAATGAATAATAAATAAAAATATGGAAACATAAATAATGACAAACTGCACAATTTTAAATTCTACAAAAATCAGTTTATTTACAAAAAATATATTTAAATATTACAAATCAATATTTAAAATTTTATTATACAATACCCAAAATATAAGTAATTTTCAATTAAAGTGACTATTTACAAATTCCAATTACATTGTTTTATATTTACAAATTTTCCAGTTATAATGAACAAGATGACAAATTGTTAATACATACATCTATCCAAAATGAATTTATTTAATCATTTGTAATAAAACTATAATTATTTCTTAATAACACTATAGGTCATAGTGGGCAAATATTTGAATTACAGCTGGTATAATTTAAAGTATCATATTATATCTTGTTGTGTTTTTTTTTACTTTAAATGAAGCAAAACTAACAATATAAAATATTGTTATACCTTTTGTGATTTTATAAATTACTATTCACTTTAATGAAAAGAAAGTTTTACTTTTTCCATAATAATAAATGGTTACTTTACTGAGTTAATCAGAAAATACTTAAAAATATATGTTATTTTAATTGACTACTTATTACATGGCAATAATTAAATTTCTTAAAATGTAAATTTTAAAATAGTATTTTATATATGTAAAATAACCAAGAATTTTGAACTAAACAATATCTTATGTCATATCTCGCATTAAAATTAGCTTACAGAAATTACTCATATTTAATCCTTTTCTAACAAATCCTATTTTTCTTAAAATATCAATTATTATAGAGGATTTGAACTCAGATTTTCAAGCACCCTTCAACTATCAACACTATCTCATACAACTGATACACATGACCACACACATGTAGAAAAGATTAATAATCACAGATATACATATTTCATGTGAAACCAGCACTCATCAGTTGGCCCAGATTATCATCACACACACACACACACACACACATATATATATATATATAATCAATGCTTAGTTTATATTAAGATAGCAAATCTTCATACTTTAATGGACAGGCTTCAATCCACTGCAACCTCCAACTTTTCAGCCATTCATATCATTGAAAATCTGATGATGAAAACTCAAATCCCATGCTGATGCTAATATTATTGCTATGCCCATGTTGACCTGAAGTCACTCTGACCCCTGATGTATAGGACAGTATATTTAATGGATACTGTCCTATGCATCAGGGGTTAGAGTGACTTCAGGTCAACATGGGCATGACAATAATATTAGCATCAGCGAGGGATTTGAGTTTTCATCACCAGATTTTCAATGATATGGATGGCTGAAAAGTTGGAGGTTGCAGTGGATTGAAGCCTGTTCATTAAAGTATGAAGATTTGCTATCTTAATATAAACTGAGCATTGATTATATATATGTGTGAGAGATGATAATCTGGACCAATTGATGAGTGCTGTTTTCACATGAAATACATATATCTGTGATTATTAATCTTTTCTACATGTGTGTGGTCATGTGTATCAGTTGTATTAGATAGTGTGGATAGTTGAAGGGTGCTTGAAAATCTGAGTTCAAATCCTCTATACTTACAATTAAGCTCCCAGGTTTGTGAAGAGTGCCTGGTTTTCAAATATCAATTATTAAAAATCTTTCAAAATTAATTTCAATTTAATGATCTTTTTCCATTGCTCTCAGGATTATTTAGCAAAATCATGATTATCCACTTGGAAATACTTAAGCTATTATTATTAAATTTTGCTTATGTATGATACTAACTAACATTCATAATACTAACAACTTTATACTCCTAGAAGTCATAAATCTTAAATTTAGTTTCCATAAACATATACAATCTTATGTAGATGGAATAACTTTTCTCAAGATCTTGAAATATATATCACTACTATATTAGATATGATGTCTGAAACCATGCTCTTTATAAAAGCATTTTAATAATCTGGATATAAGAATTTCATGGGAATTATATCAACTGACCCATCTGTATTCATGACTAGATGACCTATGTTCTCCCTACTACTTACACTATGTATTATGAGAATAAAATATAATGGCCCAATACCCATGTAAACCCAAGCAGTTACATTTGTCAATAAATTCTTAGGTTTAAACACAAAAACACATACAAGCAGTAAACTAAATATATGATATCTTAATACATTTTATAAAATAGCTGAAATGGTTATCAGTTCTAAAACCACAAAATTTCACCACAAAAATTAATAAATGCTCATTAGTAGGATGATATACTCTAACATCACCAGAATGTACTAGCATAACATAATTGATAATAACATACAAACAGAGCAAAAAACATAACATATGTAAATTTCATAAAATAATTCATCATCTAAAATATAAAAAAAAGTTGTGACTGTACTACTAATTAATCACCGAATAACACCTTTCATTTCGAAGCATATAATCATTATAACTTTAAAATAGCAATTTGCAAGATATGAGGAATAATTTTTCACAAAAAACTCTGTAGGTTGTTTTATCTTTGTTTAAATTCAGAGTAGAATAATATTAAACAAACTAAATAAGCATATATTAAAACAAACAATAAAATTACCAATAAACGTCATAATTCAATAATACTTGTCCAGCGGTGTTCCATTTTGAAAATAACTCATCATTTACCACACTTTCAATATATTTTAAAATATAGATAACTCTATTATATACTAAATTATAATATACCCACATATATAATACCTATTAGAATTCAAAATGATAAATATAAAATATTAAACGCACTTTTTTTTTAAATATAACAATCCCCCAAAAATAGAATTATTAGAAGATAATTTTCTTTTACCAAAACAGATCCTGAAACGTAAGTTTAAACAGAAGTTTGAACAGTCAATTCATTTATTAAAATATATTTTTTTTCCTCCTCCCAACTTACAAAATGAGATTGAAAATTAGACATGACAAAAATTATTTTCTCTTCGATAAAGTTAATCAATTGTCACCGCATATTTTTGTAATTTTACAGTTCTTTTAATATTTAAGAAAAAAAACACTTTAAAACACAGTAAAAATAAAACCTTCCTTTGATAAGTGGTTCAAAGTGGAGTAAATATGGCTTATAATCTTTAGCTTTACCACAGACAGCTGAGACTAAATCCTGACATATTTATTTCAGAGTATAATATTAACATTTTAAATTAATATTAAGAGTTGTCTCCTTCTTTAGAATAATAATGAAAAACTTCTTATACTAGATTTAAAAACTTCATCTTTATTTGCATATCATTTAATCAATATTTAATATTCATTCATTCTTTAAAAATTATTAGTAGCAGGCATATTGTAAATAACGCATTTATAGATAAAAGGTGAAAAATATGCTTAAATATAAAGTTCATTTTCACACATTTGTTGACTTGCAAAACATTATTGTTAATTTATATTCTTTTAAATGAGAGGTAACTTTTTATAAAAAATTCCTATTGATTATCGTCAAAATAAAATGGATACACAAATCCCATAAAAGTTTATATTTTTGAGAATTCATCCCTAATATCAAATAAAACTATATTTTCAACATATGCATAAACATAAATAAATATAGAGTTTTTACGATTCCTATGTATGCTTTTCTTTTCTATATGTCTCCATTTCTGATATCGGCTCATTATTAGTAGTACATTAATAAGATAACTTATGTTTTTCTCCATCAATTTCCAAGTGTTCATGAAGCTTTATATGAATTTACCAACATGGTACAAATTTATTTATTCCATTATAGAATACATTGAACAGACTTCATAATATTAGTAATCATTTGAAACTATATTTAATAATTTACTGATAAGACAATGAAGCATTTTTAAAAAATGATAACTTGACTTGATAGGAAATAAATTATATATTGTACCCTCACCTTCAGGTCCATAGATAATGGAAAAATAAAATTAGCTCAAATAAAATAATAATGCTTGTCTAAAATACTTGAAATCTTGACATAATAAATAATAAAGATATCATGTTACAAATTTCTCCCATTCAACTAGTTCTAATTAATTAATAAATAATATATGGTTCTATTCATGAAAATAAAATCTATCAAATAGTAATAAAATCATGAGACAGTTTAGTGTAGGTAAAGCAGTAAAGAATTACATTGAACCAATATCCCAGAGGATACAATCTTAATGGCATAACACTAACACCCCCACCATTATTTCAAATAATAATAATTTCATAGTATTCTTAAGACATTAAAAATAACCATAATCAATTTATTACAGTCAAATATCAGCCTTTCACGCTAATTGTGCATACGTTTTGCAAGTGTTAATAATAAATGAATACATTCTCACCAATACAAGATATAGTATTTATGCAGGAATAAAAGGAATCCTCTTATTCCTATGACTCAAACGCTTATACATGAGCAAATCTGAAGTACTGGCAAAGAAAGCGTGACGATGGAACAGTCACTTTAAATTACTATATATAATGTCTGAATGAATAACGCCGGTGAAATTATCTAGAATTTACTAAACGTCATTAAACAATTGTATCTTGTATTGGTGAGAAAGTATTCATTTATTATTAACACTCGCAAAGCGTATGCACGATTAGCGTGAAAGGCTGATATTTGACTGTAATACAATTGTTTACATACGCTATATAAAATAAATGCTTATTTACATAATCAATTTAGTATAATATTACTAAATTAAATTTTAGTCCGTTTTACTAAAAAATATAATTATAATTATCTCAGGTTCTTAAAAATAAATCTAATTAATTTTAAAATATCTGTAGCAAAGTATGATAAGGAATTTTGTATCATTCCTATCTACACCTAACCAGTAATAATAATAACAATAATAATAAATAATAATCCTACTCCTAATAAAATAATTATTAATCCTATCTATTATTTAATACCATGACAACTAACGATAATAACAATAATATTAATAATATAATTCTTTTATTTCTCATGTAGCATCTTAATATATGGGATAATCTGAAATATGTGGCAACAAACAATTTTAAAATTTATGCAGTAAATTATGTGATCAGTTATGACTATAATAATATTATTGTAAAAGAAAAATTACTTAAATATCATATTCTGAATAATTATTTTTTTTTTTAAAAATGAATAATTTTATTTATACTACATATTCTTTATATTACATATTCTGGATTCTGTTAATCATGTATTTGTGTAAATAAATCAATCAACATAACACAGAGATTTATAAAGACAAGTTTAACAAATTTATTACACTTTCCATTAAACAAAACCATTTACAATATTTACAAGTTTTACTAAATAAAATTTAACAAAATATAAATTAACTAAAATAAGAGTGAGTTACATATTTTGATTATAAAAAAACAATAAGTAAATAAGCCTTCACTCTGGCTTATGCATTATTTATCATACATATTATAAAATATAATGTTAATTTATAGTCTAATGAAATCATTTACTAATTAAATAAATAGTAATATGGCTTTAATAAATGTACACAAAATTATAAATACTTAAAATAATGTTCATTTGAAAATATGTTTTATAGGTTCATTCAGTAAAATGTAAATTGAATTTAACCAAAAAATATTGTTGTTGTTATATTAGATACTATTGCTTGGCATCATTCTCAAAATCCTTATATGTCTTTCATGTTTTTTTAAATATATATAAAAAATAATTTTCATAAAATATAAGCATTCATCATAATTTGTGTTGCTCTTTTCGATGTTTCATCTTTTTAAAAATATGCATTGGTTTATGGAAAATCAAAATATATAAAAAATAGAAAAATATCATGAATATCTGTAATTTCTTTTTATCATCAAAAATAGTTTGATAAAAATTTAAAAGATAACTATGATTCTTTATTACTTTACCATGAGCATTTACATTCAGTTTCACATGTAATTCATCTTATTCCAAACAAGAAAAACATATCTTTCTTCCTTTTTTAAAAAAAACCAAAACGATACAACAATCCAAATTATTTATTATTTTTCTTTCATAAAATTGCTACATGATGTAATAACTATTGAAATTAAGATAGGTATACAATGCATAGGACATGAAGGAATAAGTGAGTAAAGACTCAATAGTATAAAAATATATTTAATAATCCACATGGAAACAGTGTGAAAGAATAGATATGACTTTTACCCAATACCATCAAAAATAAAGTCCAGGCTATTTATTCAGCCCTTACATATCATTTTAAAATACAAAAATATCAAACACTGCCCATACAAAATACGTTCAAGACACAGGGCTATGTTAACCGTACTGGCATAAAACTACCCTATTTTTCCTATCTTCTTAACCTATCCTACATATAAGGCATCCAAGGTTTCTTTATATACTTCCTTGTCACTGTTGATTAAAACTCCAAAATAGATCTAACAATCTACATCACAAATTAACTAGCAATATTCCTAATAATGAACTAATTTAGCATATGACATTATCAATCCAGAACTACTATAAGAAAAGGCTTTATTCATAAACTCAGCAACAAAAATACAAATGAAAAATCAATATTCAAATATTTAAAAAGGATGGTTCATTCAGTAAAGAATCATGTAAAATTATGAGCATCAATAAATTATATTAAACTTTGTAATATAAGTAATAAAAATGTATGTATATCCCTTTTTTAAAATCATAGCTTATATATCAGAATAATAATAAAAAAAGAAAATCTCTCTGTGTAATTAACACATATACTCATGTTCATACATTCATATGATAAAAGCAATATCTCAAAAAAATATTCCAAACACCTCTAGAAAAATAAAAAAATAAAATATACATCATATAATAATTAAACATTTTTATATTACCTACTGACTTTATTATTTGTAAAATCACTATTTTGAAGTCTTCTGTCCAATTTAGCATATAAAAAAACATATTTTTTTTTTTTTTTTTGAAAAATATTACAAAATTTTAAAAAATGTTAACATTGATATAATTGTTTTTTTTTTTAAATGTAACCTTTCTTATCGTATACAATAAATTCTAATGCTAATGTTGGTATACTTTAAATAATATTTAAAACTAAATTTATGCAATTCCAATTCATGTCTGTTCCCCAATAAAGTTCAACAAAATGTACTTCATTACAATTCAAGGCTTCCAATCGGAACCTACATGGTTGCTATGTAATGTATATTGTCTGAAAGTTTTTCTGGCACAGAGCTCTATTTTTTTAGGCAAATAACCATAAGGGGGAGAGGATAAAACAAAAATAACTCCAATATTCAACTTTTTAGAATTGCAGAAAATCTGAAAAATTACTGCTCATCCTGTTCTTGAAAATACTTTTAATAGTCTTTTATATGCTGCTTTCACAGGATAACGGTTATTAATGTGATATGACTTCTTAAAAAATACTCCCTATAAGTAAGCTCCATTGACTTCCATTCATGTAAATTCCATCTACTTAAAGATGCATCATCATCGGCCATTCAAAAGCAGTTTGTACGCTAGCAGAAAACAGTCATTTTTCATTTTTTTAAAAAAATATATTTATTATTTCATAATGCAGATCTGTAGTAATTAATAAATTCATATTTAAGTACTCAAAAGGTTATTTATTTATTCCTGATAATATTTATTTATATTATCCATTCATTTTTCTTTTTGACATATAATTAAGAGATTAAGATTTTTATTATATCAAAATATTCTTGTATTTTGACAATAACTTGACAAAGTAATTTATATCCATAATAACATTTGTCTTTTAATTTTTACCATTTTCTGAAAGTTTATCAAGACTTTTAAATAAATATATATTTTTTTTTTTTAAATTTACTGCAATTTTAAAAATATACAGTCAATAGTATAAATAAAGAATGATATAATTTTTATACTATAAATTCATTCTTGAATACTTTTTTAAGTTTAAGGAAAAACTGAGTTTCAGTCTTTTCCAGGCAATTTTATTGTCCAAATAATATCTTTAAAAATTCTTAAAATATTATACACAAACATGTTAATTCTTGGAGTGATATTTCTAAACAATATCCATTTTAAAATCCAAAGTGTTTTATATAAATAATTATAACAGTTTTTAAATAGCATGGGAAAAAAAATATTTTCCTCTTTTATCTGTTTCTTCATCATTAACCTTCTCACCCATATTATTCCAGATTTATGCTTTATAAGTTATAATGAACTTGAATTAAGTTTTAAATAGGAAAAAAAAAACTAATAGGAAACAAATTGGTTTTAAGGAAACATTCTTATTTAACATAATAAATTTTATAATCCTTTATACTTTTTAAAAAAAAAATAAAAAAATAAATAAATAGAAACTAATTAACAATTTAATACAATATATTACTGGCTTATAATAATACACTGAATACTATTTTAAAAAATAAAGAAGTAGAAGAAGTAAAGAATACCAATACCAATACTAATACTAAATTGTGAGTCCCCCATTTATAGACCTGCTCTAACTCACCATGTGATTGGTTAATGTGTATTTATTCTATTAAGGAATTTTTATTTCAAATATAATAAATTGTTTTCATTAAATAATGTATACTTAAAATATAATAAATTACTCTAACTTCAATATTTCAATTTATATCGCATTCTGCTAGCTAATAATACTCATAACCTAATATTTAATTTGTGTTTAATAACTGGTGATAGTTTACAAGCTATATGCGTACACATACATGTAGTTAATACTATAGCCCAATGTAAGTTTTCTATCATTTCTTACCAGTCCAGCTAGGACTTGCTTCTGCAGGAACCTAAATGATGCATATTGCTTGCCCTAATTGAAATTCTTAATTATAAATTTAGAATAAATATCACTTCAGTCACAAGCTACAGCTAAGCTCCGCTACTCAGTTCATCACTTTATCACATATGATAGTAATGATAATTATATATGCAATGTATATTTCATACAAATAAAATGATTCCTACTAAAATAAGCAAATAAATAAAATACAATAAAATATATTAATAAATAAACGACTATTGAGTTTATTTAGCTAAGTACATTGAAAGGAATACCTTCATTATCAAAGCTGTGTGCATAAAAGAATTGCAGAATAAAACAGTTCTTCAGAAAATGCAAAGTGCATACAAATTATGTTTGCCATTTTTGAATATTGCATAACATGTATCACTTTTGTTCATCGAGTTGCAGTCCAAGTTATTAAAGTAGGCCTCTTTGATCTTTTTATTTAAGTTGTGGTGCTCCTTGCACATGATTCAAAGGTTATCTGGATTGCAAGTACGCTGTGCTGCACAAATATAGAGGTGGGGATGGGGTCTGTCTGTATTTTATTGTAAGCATATGTGTGCTGTGAGAGTCTTGTATATAATTTTGCCTTCATTTCCCTATAATGAAGGAAGGCAATTGTTGTCCAGATGTCCTATATTATATGTTGTTTGCTGTGTACAGATTGACAGAAGTTTATCTTTAGGGTTGTTGAGGGGGTCTATTAAAGTTGGGAGGGGGTGACAACATAAGCTGAAATTATCTTAAAAAATTTTGTATAAATTCTTGTGTATGTTTATTATATGTGGGAGAAGAATTTAAGGTTGACTGTGTGTTTTGTGTTTTAAGTTGGTGTTTGAAGGTTCTGATTATGTTATCTATGTTTTTCTGTTATACCTCACCTTCAATAAATATGCTTGATATGTTTAGATGTTAGCATTTCTATCAGCTTCAAAGCTGCACAGATTGGTGTTTCTGTAGAGAAATGTCTTTAAGCCAGCCAGTTTGTAAGTTCTTGGGTGTTTGATTGATGATGGATGTGACGTTTTATATTTATTGGTTTGACTTGTATTTTGTAGTGGAAGCACTGGGGTTCCATGTCCACTTTCAAGTCTAGATATTTGACAGAGTTATAATCATCTTGGTGTGTTGTGTTAATAATCAGACCTGAGGCAGTGTTCATGTCTGTCTTTTCTATAGTTTCAAGGGATGCAGCTATAAAGATATCATCAACATAGTGAGTATACAAAACAAGGTCTGTGGACAGATATTTAGGGACAATGATCTGCTCATATGTGTTGAGAATGATGCTGAATATAATTTTACTTATGGGAAGACCATTTTGCCAACCATTGCCTATATGGTATCATTGATGATTAAACATTGCATAAATGTTTTGTCAAGCCATTGCAGAAATGTCACTAAAAATTGTATGCACTGCTGGTTCATGCCATGCCATGTTAATTTTTTTTTTACAATGAATATAGATTTGGGTTTATCAATGGAACCATATAGTTTTGCTATATCCATTACTGTCATGAGTGTGTTGTGTGTGAGTGTGATATTCGAAATTCTGTGCACAAAGTTGAATGATGATTTAATTGCAAAAAAAGCCAAGTCTATGGTTGTGTGAACCATGTCTTAATTACTTTGGCTGCATTGTAATAGTGTACTTCTCCAAAGTCCATCATTAATTGTAGTGGGACACCTTGTTTATGCATTTTGGCATTAGAGAACATTCTGGGGGTGTTGTGGATGAGGAGTACATTTTGCGATAGTCTGTCTTGAAAACTGCTTTGCCAGTGTATGGTCTAAGAATAGATGATATGAAATTGTCTTTGTTAATTTTAAAATTGAGAGTAGGCATGTTAATGAATTTTAATTTCTCGATTTGATGCTGAATTTTGGCTCCGTAGTCCAGAGTCGCCATGGTGATTAATATTTTTTTTTATCTTTGCACATACTTGTAATGTTGTTATATGCAAGAAATGTTTTTGCTGTTATTAGTTTCTGTTTCCATCTGTGTGCTGTTGTTGTATCACTTTTTGTTGAACACATTTGGAAATTTTGGTTATATAGTGATCTTTATGTGGGTGGTTGGCTAAGCTAGCTTTCATGTTTGCAATAAGTTCCATTTCTGAAAGATTCCATACACTACCAATGAATCTGGGGCATTTTGTCAGGACAGTGTTGAACATTTCCAGTGATATGAATGTTAGTTAAATTACAAAGCTTTCTTGGTTGTGTTGATGTATGTAATTATTTTGCTTGTTGGCCAAGAAATGAACCTGAGGAGGCATGTTGGTTTTGTTCAAAATTTATGTCTCTTCTGTTGCTTTTCCTGGTATACTTCCTTTCTGCACTCCTGAATTATTATATTTAATATGAAAACTTAAACATGTTTTAAGATAGAGTCTCTATGATATATTGAACTGTTCAACTTTCTATTACAAAACTTCAGAATTACTTTGTGATATCTTCAGTTGCATAGAAAGTTCAATCTCTGCTGGTATTTGCATACTACTATAGAAGATTTTAATGCCAACTTGTTCCAAGATGTTGGTTTCATAATGCATTAGTAATTGAAATTAATAAATAGTTCATTTGTGTCTATCTTTGTTATATATATATATATATATATATATATATATATATATATATATATATATATATATATATATATATATATATATATATATATATATATATATATATATATATATATATATATATAATTCCACACAAATAAAATGATTCATATGTAAAGTAAGCAAATAATTAAAATACAGTAAAATAAATCTATAAATAAATGGATATTGAGTTTATTTAGCTAAGTACTTTTGAAGGAATACTTTCATTATCAAAGGTGTGTGCATAAATGAGTTACATGAGTATAACAGTTCTTATGAAAATGCAAAGTGTGTGCAAATTTTGTTTGCCATTTTTTTGGATAATTTTTTACATGTATCTCCTTTGTTTATTGAGTTACAATCCAAGTTAATAAATTGGTCTTCCTATTTTCTTTTTGGGTCATGGCACTCCCTGCACATGATTTGAGGATTATATGGAGTGCAGGGATTGCCTATGGAAATGCTGTGCTGCACAAATATAGAACTGTGGGTGGGGTCTGTATGTGCTTTATTAAAAGCATATGTTTGCTGTGAGAGCCTTTCATGTAATGTTACCATTGTTTCCTCATATTGTGACATAAGACAATTGTTGTATGGACATGTTATATTACAAACTGTTTGCTGTGTATCTATTGGTGGAAGCTGATCTTTAGTAACATTGATGAGTCCGTTAAAGTTGGGTGGTGGGGGTTGATAACATAAGCTGAAATTATCCTGAACGTTTCTGTATAAATTCTTGTGTATGTTTTTATATATGGGAGAAGGATTCAATGTTGACTATGTGTGTTTTCTGGTTTAAATTGATCTTTGAAGATTCTTATTATGTTATCAATGTTTTTTTTTTTTCTGTTATATCTTACCTTTAATTTCCAGCTGCAATAAAAAAATAGTTTTACCATCATTATTAAATTATTAACAATCTCAAAAATTATTCTCATATTTTCTATACATTTACAGAAATAATTTATTTTCCTTATATCTTCATAAATACATTATTGACTATCTATTTCTTTAATAAAGTCAATTATTAAACTTATCCAATGCAGAGTCGTAAACTCCATTTATGAATAAAAATGTAAATATATTCTATTCTATGAAAGTCATTGGTATTGATTGTTAGCTGATTAATAACCTAAAATCTTTTTTTCTTTCTTTATTATTATAATCTAATTTAATATCATTTCACATATCTGGAATGCCATTTTTATTTATAATTATTTTAACATTTTCTTTTAAATTTCCTGTTGCTTACTGTTTAATATTTATTAAGATTTCAACTATTGAATCATATATAAAATTTTCATTTCTTTTACTCTTTAATCCAGTCATTGTATTAATCAATTATTGACTACCATTTCATTCATATATTGCTAAATCAACTTTTCTTCTAAAGATTCAATAGACAACTTGGTTTACCTATTCATTAAATAATGTTTTTATAAAACTCTATTTTCTTTTTTCAGAATATAAAACTGTCTTTTCTTATTTTTTCCACTTGTATTATATCTCAATTTTTTTCCAGAAATCTTTTTTATATATTATTAATTTCCACAGTCATTTATTAAATTTATATCATTTCTATTTTTACTAATATTTTACCTAATGTTAATCTTTTCTTTACATTACACTCAAACTACTATTATTCTTCGATTGAACTGAAATTTTTATATCCTCCTTTTTAAAAAAAAAATGCATTTCTTTCCTTTTTTTTTTTTACACTTTTTAAAATATTTATTCTCCATTTCATTTTTAATCCAATAATGTCACATTTAAAAACTTGCTGAATTAAAACTCATCTTATTTTTCATACATTTTATTAATTCTTCTTTAATATTCTATATCATAACACTGCTTGTAATCTATAAGATACATAATTAAATTATACTAAACTTCTATGTTCATTAAGCAAAACTTCCCATCATTTACTTCATTCATATTTCCAATATTCACATTTATTTCAACATTTATTTCAATAATGCACCATTCTTATTTTTTATTTCTAATTCATTCACTTTATTCTACAATCAAATTTTTTTAGTATAATTTAGGATATTTGTTTATTATATAAAACTTTAGATTTTTTTGTTATTATTCTTTTAGATATCATATGATAACCTAATCAGTCATTTAAATGAATATAAGTTTTAAGCAGAAGACTTAGATTAAGTAATAAATTATTTAACATTTCTTATAGTGTGTTTTCAAATAGTTATGATTACAATAAATATAAACTTGTAGCCATGAGAATTATAATAGTTAAATAAGAGGATATTTTGCAAGTTTGAAAGCAATTTACTATGAAGTCAAATCATAGAAATTTGAATGCAAGGTCTAGATATGAATTCAGAATTAGAAACAGTGGGATAGTAAAAATTATGCATCCTAGTAAACTGCAGGAAGGTAAATACTATATGTTTAGCAGCACATATGAGGGATCATATACCATTGTCAAAACAGTTATGTACCAATGCATTTTGGGTAAATCAAAGAGAGATTTGTGACATGTATAATCCTTGAATCTTAAAGCCTTTTTTTACATTTGTAATTATGTAGGATAATATCAGGAAATATTTTTTTTATCATAGCTGAGAGTATAAATTTCAAAAATATGGTAATCTTTGTGATAATAGTCATGCAATGTATAATAAAAAATATATAGGTATATGTATATAAATGCATATACATAGTACAGGATTAGGGATATTAAGTTTGATGAGGGTATTTCCCAAGTAATGCATAAATGCAAGTATGGGAATATCTAAAGGTTAAATTAAGCAAATATGTTTTTATATTTGACTAGATCTTCATAGTCCAATAAGTCTCAAAGGAGCATGGAGAAGGGTAGCAAATAAATGGTTTCCTGTGCCTTTTGTAACAGAGACATATTCTTGGTTATGCCTCAAGTATAAACCATCAAAACTCTCATTCATCACACTATTTGAACTTTCCAGAACCAGCTGTTAAATTATAATCTTAAAGGAAAATAAATGTTAGAAAGCAAGGTATTAATATAGCAACCATTCACCAAACCCAAAGTAACCAACATACTTGTTATATGGTGAGAGCTAAAATTTGAAAGCTAGTTACAATTTTACCTGTGTAGGGAAGGGTGTTGTAAAAGATGGCTTACAACTAGCCTGCACACCTGACCCTATGTCTTCTTTAATATCTGAATTCAAACCAAGTGGTAGGAAAGGTAAATATCCTACATACTTGATTATATAAATGTAATATATTAATATCTGCATAAACATACATAAAGGCTGCCATGTTTGAGAGATTAATGTTTTTTTATCTATCGTGAATAAGTAAATAAATTATTTGTTTACATGGTGTGTGTATGTATATATATATATATATATATATATATACATACACACACCATGTAAATATCATCTCTCTCTCTCTCTCTATATATATATATATATATATATATATAGAGAGAGAGAGAGAGAGAGATGAACATATGCATAGAAAATAATATGTTCGTTTATTGGTAGAAATTAATTGTTTTCTATTTTTTTAAGTCATTTAATTTTATTAATAAAAATACTAATTGACTTATATAGAATAGACATAATTAAAGATTTGATTATATGAGGTCAAGATTGTTCATAAATGGTTGAATTTGGAATGAGAAATATGTTATTTTATAATATAATTTTTTTTATGTTCAAGTTGTTATAATATGTTTTTTAACAGTCACGTGATGAAAGAGTGTTTCTTTTTGCAAAAAAAAATATAAAAAGCAGACAATGGTTGAGAGACCGGGAATTATGAAGACAGCAAGAAAGTTAAGTTTTTATTTCTTTTAAAAAAGAAAAATAACTTCTTGGAATTTAAAGGAAAAATGTTTGTTGTTTCCAGAAGTTAAACCTTAATTTAAAATTAATAGTAATAAACTAGTGAATCATGTTCTTTTACAAGTTAAGTTCATTATAGGAATATTAAAGCAAAGAAAATCTGAAACTATTAAAAAAGTAACTGTTTTCTTAAAGCTATTATATATATATATATATATATATATATATATATATATATATATATATATATATATATATATATATATATATATATATATATATATATATATATATATATATATATATATATATATATAAATCAAGTTTCAAGTTATCAATATACATTATGATAAAAAAAAACATTATGATATATCTGGGGTAGAAAATTTAATGCTGTGAGATTTTTCTAACTAACTTTTGTCATTGCTTGATTATGAAATTATAACATTTGTCATCAGAACGCCTATTTTGAAAAACTGGTGCACCACCATTTTTCCATGGATTCATATGATCAGAAAAAGATATTTTGTATATATATAAATAACAGCAACAGGTTTGGTGAACTGGAATTTTTTGCCATGAATATTGACATTTTTTTTATTGACTGAAGGTTTGCTTTACTCAAGATAAAATTAGATAATTAATTCATGTGATAATGTTTTTTTTTGTATTTTTATTTGAAAGTTTGTGTATTGTTTTTTTTTTTTTATTGTGTATTTAAAATGTATTTTTTTACCAAATTCAATCACCTACAACTTAAAAGTAAACCAATTGATGGAGAAATATATTGTTGATGTAAATGTTAAAAAGGAATCCTCTTCAATAAATATATATATATATATATATATATATATATATATATATATATATATATATATATATATATATATATATATATATATATATATATATATATATATATATATATATATATATAGAGAGAGAGAGAGTGTATATATATAGAGAGATATTTTTTAATAAAGTAAATTTGTAGATTATTCCAAAAGTCAACAGTAATCCATTCAGATGACCTTATGTCAAGTAAGATTTATATTATATATATATATATATATATATATATATATATATATATATATATATATATATATATATATATATATATATATATATATATATATATATATATATATATATATATATATAGGAAAGACTTTAAGACAACAAGACGAGATAGATAATATACTAATCAATTTTACTAATATTTACTTGTAATTTTTATTTATTCTGAATATATAATTAATCCTTCTGAATAAATGGTCTTTAGCTGTAATTATTTTCTACCTTAACTTTAATCTACATATGGTAGATAAATGGGAGTGGGCAGTTATAGTGATGATACATTTACCCTAGCTTATAAATATTGTAATCAATTATTCTAAAGGTGTAATTTTATAATTAATGAACTTTTATGGTAATTTTCTTTATTGTGTGTTATGTTTATATATATTTAATGAATTACAGAATATAATGTTGTATATAAGTCAAATTATTGTGTTTTGTTTTGTTAAAGATAAGGAAATCATTTTTTGATTAAATACTAATCTATTTTATTATTTCTTGTCTGTAAGAAATACATTGTTTCATATGTTGTTAAGAAATCTAATTGTTTCAATCAATCTGATCTCTGTTTGGTCATCACCATCATTACAGTGCTGAGTCTCTTGTGGCTTTGCTTTTGTTTGGTTGTGTGCACTTCAGAGACCATAAATGTGATGAATTGGTTGGTGGCAATCTATCTTTTTTGAGGATTTGCGTTGGTGTTATCCTCTTCCTTTTCCTATAGAATACAGCATTGACTGAAGGTTCATACTTCCTTTTCCAGACCTCTGTAGATAAATTGATATTATTTAGATCCTTTACTCCAAAATTTTAGCAACCTGCTCTGCTTTTTGCACAAGTACATATGAGGGATTGCTCTATATGCAAAGGTAAGTTTCTCTTGACTATCCGAATGATCTCTGATTCTGTGAGGTGGTGTGTATTCAGTGTGCATAATCTGGTAACCTATCATTGAAAAAAGTTTACAAATGTTTCCCCAAGCATTGATTTCTACTTTACCTGGAGTATATACTATAGGTTGGCTTCATGTCTTACCCGATTCCAGAAATTACCTGCCAATATTGTTCGATATTCCTCAAATGTGGATGAGGTTTGATACAGTGATTCCCACCACATTAATGCATCACCCTGGAGGTGACCATAAGATAGGCAAAATAAATACTTTCAGCTTCCCAGAAAGGAGTTGTTTTGCCCCAACTTTATATTGCCAGGTGGTCACATTTGTGTGGTTGGAGATCCGATCAAACCTCATCCGCATTTGAGGGATATCAAGTGGCATTGGCAGGTGAGAGCAGGGATCAGCAAGACATGAAGTGAGCATGAAGTTGCTACTGCCGGGTAAAGTAGGCGTCGATGCTCCCCGAGCGTTTGGAAACAGTTTTTCAGTGATGGAGTTACACAGGTGCTCTGCACTGATTCCCCCACCACCCCTCCCACCTCGATCGAGATCATTCAGATGGGTCAAGATAAGCCACATATGCATATAGAGCACAATCCCATGATATCATGCTTGTTCAACAAAGCAAGGCACAGGTTTGCCCAAAATTTTGGCCCGCTCCTAGGATCTAGATGGCCTCCCTTTGTCAGAGCCCGAGGTGCAGGCAGAGGAAGTATGAGACAACAAGTCAGTGCGCGGCACTCCTAGGAAAAGGAAGGATAACACCAAAGGCGCAAGAAATCACTCAAAAGAACGATTGCCGCCAGCCAATTCATCACATTTATGGTCTCTGAAGTGCAAACGTAACAAAACAAAAGCAAAAACCCACAAGAGACTCAGCACTATGATGATGGTGATGACCTTTCAGGCAGGTTAGATTGAGGTGAAACAGTGAATTTCTTAACAACATATGAAACAATAAAATGACACAGACAAGAAATAATAAAATAGATTAATATTTAGATATCAAAAAATGATTTCCTTATCATACAATAAAACCCAAGGCAATAATTTGACTTATATACAACATTATATTCTGTGGTTCATTAAATATATAAGGCTAAGAAGCAGCACACAATTAAGAAAATTACCATTAAAGTTCATTAATTATAAAATTACACCTTTAGAATAATTATTACAATATTTATAAACTAGTCAAAAAAAGTATAAGCTGCCCACTCATCCTGAACACTATGTAGATTTTAAAGTTAAGGTAGAAAATAATTACACAGCTAAAGACCGATTTATTCACAAGGATTAATTACTATATTCAGAATAAATAAAATTACAAGTAAATATTAGTAAAATTGATTAATTATATTATCTATCTCATCTTATTTTCCTATATATATATATATATATATATATATATATATATATATATATATATATATATATATATATATATATATATATATATATATATATATATATATATATATATATATATATATATGATATGCTTGAATAAGATTAAGGAAATCTGAATAGTTTACTGTTGACTTTTGGAATAATCTACAAATTTACTTTATTAAGAAATATCTCTCTATATATATACACTCTCTCTCTCTCTATATATATATATATATATATATATATATATATATATATATATATATATATATATATATATATATATATATATATATATATATATATATATATATATATATTTATTGAAGGAGGATTGCACACAAATTTACATCAACAATATGACTCTCCATCAATTGGTTTACTTTTAAGTTGTAGGTGATTGAAGCTGGTAAAAAAAATGCATTTTAAATACACAATAAAAAACAATACACAAACTTTCAAATAAAAAATAAAAAAAATAATATCACATGAATTAAGTATCTAATTTTATCTTGAGTAAACTAACTCAGTCAATAAAAAAATGTCAATATATTCATGGCAAAAAATTCCAGTTCACAAACCTGTTGCTGTTATTTATATATATACAAAATATCATTTCTGATCATATGAATCCATGGAAAAATGGTGGTGCACCGAAGTTTTTGGAAATAGGCGTTCAGTTGACAAGTGGTATGTTTCCATAGTGACACAATGACAAAGTTGAATTAGAAAAATCTCACAGCATTAAATTTTCTACCCTAGGCTTTATATCATAATGGTTTTTTTATCATAATGTATATTGATAACCTAACCTGATTACTATATATATATATATATATATATATATATATATATATATATATATATATATATATATATATATATATATATATATATATATATATATATATATATGTATATATATATATATAATGGCTTTAAGAGAGGCAGTTACCTTTTTAATGGTTTCGAGATTTTCTTTGCTTTAATATTCTATAATAAATAACATGCAAGAGTGCATGATTCACTAGTTTATTACTATTAATTTTTAAATTAAGGTTTAACTTCTGGAAACCCAACAAACATTTTCCCTTTAAATTTCAAGAAGTTATTTTTCTTTTTAAAGATTAAAACTTAACTTAACATATCATCATGAATTATGATGCTCTCAACCATTATCTGCATTTTATATTTTTTTTGCAAAAAGACCACTCTTTCATCAGGTAAATATTCAAAACATATTATTGAATATTTGTTTATAAAAAAAATAATATTATAAAATAACATATTTCTCATTTAAATTCAACATTCATCAAAATATTGAAATAATATAATCAAATCTTTAATTATGTCTATTCTATATAAATCAATGAATATTTTTATTAATAAAATTAAATGACTTAAAAAATAGAAAACAATTAATTTCTACCAATATAAACGAACATATTATTTTACATAGATATGTTCATCTACTCTCTCTCTCTCTCTATATATATATATATATATATATATATATATATATATATATATATATATATATATATATATATATATATATATATATATATATATATATATACATACACACACCATGTAAACAAATAATTTATTTACTTATTCAAGATAGGTAAAAAACATTTATATCTCAGAGCATGGCAAACACTATGTATGTTTATACTGAATAATAATATATTACATTTATATAATCAAGTATGTAGGATATTTACCTTTCCTACCAATAGTTAGAATTCAGAAATAAAAGACACAGAAGATATAAACAAGGCTAGATGTAACCAAAAATCTTTTACAACCTTCCCCTAAAAATTTAACTTTCTTTCAAATTACAGCTCTCCTCATATAAATAGTAATATTGAGATTACTTTGGGTTTGAGTGAATAATTTACTATATTAATGCACTTCTGTATTTTCCTTTAAGATTATAATTTAACAACTGGTTCTGGAAAGTTCAAGTGTGAGATGAAACAGTAAAAATGGGACATACTTGAGGCATAACCAAGAATATGTCTCTGTAACCGAAGGAACGAAACCATTTATTGCTACCCCTTCTTCATGCTCCTTTGAGACTTGTGGATTATGAAGAATTTCTAGTCAAATATAAAAACATATTTCTTAATTTAACCTTTTAGATATTTCCATGCTACATTTATACATTATTGAAATACCATAATCCAACCTAATATCCTAAATCTACTATCAATATGCATTTATATACATATATAATATATTTTATTATACGACTGCATGACTATTATCACCAAGAAGGTACCGCTATTTTTGAGAATTTATACTCTCCGCTATGATAAAAAATATATTTACTGATCCTACATAATTACAAATAACCAAAGAAAAGAAGGCTTAAAGATTCAAAAGATTTTAATGTCACAAATCTATTAATTTTGCAAAATCGTTGAGTATATGACACTGAATGAAACCCGTATATGATAACTCATATAATAATAACATATAATTATTTACCTTCCTGCAGTTTACAAGGATGCATAATTTTACTATCCCCCTGTTTCTAATTCTGAATTCATATCTAGACCTTGCATTCAAATTTCTGTGATTTGACTTCATAATTAAATTGCTTTCAAACACTAGAAAAATATCCTCTTATTTAACTATTGCCAATTCTCATGGCCTACAAGATTTATATTTATTGTAATCATAGCTATTTGAAAACACAATAAGAAATGTTAAAATCCCTATTACTTAATCTAAGTCATCTGCTTAATAATTTAAATGACTGATTAGATTTATCATATGATATCTAGCAGAATAATAACCAAAATCTAAAGTTTATATAAATAAACAAATATCTAAAATTATACTAAAAAAATTTGATTAATAGGAAATAAAGTGAATGAATTAGAAATTGAAAATAAGAATGTGCATTATTGGGAAATAAAAAATGTTTGAATAAATCATGAATGTTAAGATATGAATGAAATAAATGATGGGAAATTTTGTTTAATTCCCCCCAATTTAGTATAATTTAATTATTTAAATATAGATTTTACAAGCAGTGATTATGAGTATAAAATATTAAAGAAAATTAATAAAAAATATGAAAAATAGAATATAATTTTAATTCAACTGAGTTTTTAAAATGACATTATTGGATTAAAAAATGAAAAATGGAAGGAATAAATATTTTAAAAAATTTATAAAAAAAGGAAAAAATACATTTTAAAAAAGATGTTATGAAAATTTCAGTTCAATCGAAGAATAATAGTAGTTTGAATGTAATGTAAAGAAAAGATTAACATTAGGTAAAATATTAGTAAAAATAGAAATGATATAAATTTAATAAATGACAATTGAAATTAATAATATATAAAAGATATAAAAGAAAATTGAGTATAATACAAGTGGAAAAAATGAAAGAGACGGTTTTATATTCTGAAAAAAAGATAAAGACATATTAAAACGATATTTAATGAGTAAAAAAGGTAAATGAAGAAGACCAGAATCTATTGAAATCTTTAGAAGAAAAGTTGATTTAGCAATATATAAGTGGAATGGTGAAGTCAATAATTGATTAATACAATGACAAGACCAAGAAGTAAAAAAATTGAAAATTTATATATGATTCAATAAGTGAAATTACAATAAATGTAAAAACAGTAAACAACAGGAAAGTAAAAGAAAATATTAAAATAATTATAAATAAAAATGGCATTCCGGAATATAATAATTGATATTATAATAGATTATAATAACAAAGAAAGAAAAAAGATTTTAAATTATTAATCAGCTAACAATTGTACAAATGCAAATAATAATAAGGTAGGATATATTTATTTTTATTCATAAATGGAGTTTACGACTACTGCAGTAGATAAGTTTAATAATTTATTTTATTAAAGAAATAGATAGTCAATAATGTATTTATGAAGATATAGAAGGAAATAAATTATTTCTGTAAAAGTATAAAAAATATGAGACTGATTTTTGAGATTATTAATAATTTAATAATGATAAAATAAAACCTATTTTTGTATTCAAACTAGAAAATTAAAAGTAAGATATAACAGAAAAAAAAAACATTGATAACATAATAAGAATCTTCAAAGATCAATTTAAACCAGAAAACGCAAGTCAACATTGAATCCGTATAACATATATAAAACATACACAAAATTTATACAGAAACGTTCAAGATTAATTTCAGCGTATTTTCTAAAGCCAACGAGAATAATCAATGTTACTTAAGATCAACTTCCACCAATAAATTTACATTAGAAAAATAATTTAGTAATATAACATGTCCATACCACGTATCTTTATGTCACAGTATGAAACAATGAAGTAACGATACATGAAGGCTCTCACAGCAAACATTGCATCACAAGCATACAGCCCCGCCGGTTCCCATATATTTTAGCATTACAACATTTCCACATAGGCAATCCCTGCACTCCGTATAATCCTCAAATCATGTGCAGGAGTGCTATTTTTTAAAATGTAGATAGGAGACCAATTTATTAGCTTAGATTTGCAACTCAATTGACAAAGGAGATACAAGTAAAAAATTATCCAAAATTTGCACACACACTACATTTCATAAGAATTTATTTATACTCATGTAACTCATTTATGCACACCGATGATCCCCCACGTATTTCGTAGAAGTGCTTAATTTAAATAAACTCAATATCCATTTATTTATAGATTTATTTTACTGTATTTTAATTATTTGCTTACTTTAAATATGAATCATTTTATTTAATGTGAAATATATATATATATATATATATATATATATATATATATATATATATATATATATATATATATATATATATATATATATATATATATATATATATATATATATATATATATATATATATATATATAACAAAGATAGACACAAATGGACCCTATTTATTAATTTCAATTACTAATACAATATGAAATTAACGTGTTAGAGACAGGAGTGGTGTGACAAAATCACATACAATAGTAGTATGCAAGTACCAGCAGAGATTGAACTTTCTATGCAACTGAAGATATCACAGAAGTAATCCCTGAAGTCCTGTAATAGAAAGTTGAACAGTTCAATATATCATAGAGACTCTATCTTAAAACATGTTTAAAAAGTTTTCATATTAAATATAATAATTCAGGAGTGCAGAAAGGAAGTATACCAGGGAAAGCAACAGAAGAGACATAAATTTTGAACAAAACCAACATGCCTCCTCAGGTTCATTTCTTGGTCACACAAGCAAAATAATTACATACATCAACACAACCAAGAAAGCTTTGTAATTTAACTAACATTCATATCACTGGAAATGTCAACCACTGTCCTGACCAAATGCCCCAGATTCATTGGTAGTATGGAATCTTTCAGAAATGGAACTTATTGCTAAACATGAAAGCTAGCTTAGCCAACCACCCACATAAAGACAATATATAAATCCAAAAATTCCTCCAAATGTATTCACAAAAAGTGATACAACAACAGCACACAGATGGAAACAGAAACTAATAACAGCAAAAACATTTCTTGCATATAACAACATTACAAGTATGTGCAAAAGATAAAAAATATTAATCACCATGGCGACTCGGGACTACGGAGCCAAAATTCAGCATCAAATCGAGAAATTAAAATTCATTAACATGCCTACTCTCAATTTTTAAAAATTAACAAAAGACAATTTCATATCATCTATTCTTAGACCATACACTGGCAAAGCAGTTTTCAAGACAGACTATCGCAAAATGTACTCCTCATCCACAACACCCCCAGAATGTTCTCCAATGCCAAAATGCATAAACAAGGTGTCCCACTACAATTAATGATGGACTTTGGAGAAGTACACTATTACAATGCAGCCAAAGTAATTAAGACATGGTTCACACAACCATAGACTTGGCTTTTTTTGCAATTAAATCATCATTCAACTTTGTGCACAGAATTTCGAATATCACACTACACACAACACACTCATGACAGTAATGGATATAGCAAAACTATATGGTTCCATTGATAAACCCAAATCTATATTCATTGTAAAAAAAAATTAACATGGCATGGCATGAACCAGCAGTGCATACAATTTTTAGTGACATTTCTGCAATGGCTTGACAAAACATTTATGCAATGTTTAATCATCAATGATACCATATAGGCAATGGTTGGCAAAATGGTCTTCCCATAAGTAAAATTATATTCAGCATCATTCTCAACACATATGAGCAGATCATTGTCCCTAAATATCTGTCCACAGACCTTGTTTTGTATACTCACTATGTTGATGATATCTTTATAGCTGCATCCCTTGAAACTATAGAAAAGACAGACATGAACACTGCCCTCAGGTCTGATTATTAACACAACACACCAAGATGATTATAACTCTGTCAAATATCTAGACTTGAAAGTGGACATGGAACCCCAGTGCCCACTACAAAATACAAGTCAAACCAATAAATATAAAACGTCACATCCATCATCAATCAAACACCCAAGAACTTACAAACTGGCTGGCTTAAAGACATTTCTCTACAGAAACACCAATCTGTGCAGCTTTGAAGCTGATAGAAATGCTAACATCTAAACATATCAAGCATATTTATTGAAGGTGAGGTATAACAGAAAAACATAGATAACATAATCAGAACCTTCAAACACCAACTTAAAACACAAACACACAGTCAACCTTAAATTCTTCTCCCACATATAATAAACATACACAAGAATTTATACAAAATTTTTTAAGATAATCTCAGCTTATGTTGTCACCCCCCTCCCAACTTTAATAGACCCCTCAACAACCCTAAAGATAAACTTCTGTCAATCTGTACACAGCAAACAACATATAATATAGGACATCTGGACAACAATTGCCTTCCTTCATTATAGGGAAATGAAGGCAAAATTATATACAAGACTCTCACAGCACACATATGCTTACAATAAAATACAGACAGACCCCATCCCCCACCTCCTATATTTGTGCAGCACAGCGTACTTGCAATCCAGATAACCTTTGAATCATGTGCAAGGAGCACCACAACTTAAATAAAAAGATCAAAGAGGCCTACTTTAATAACTTGGACTGCAACTCGATGAACAAAAGTGATACATGTTATGCAATATTCAAAAATGGCAAACATAATTTGTATGCACTTTGCATTTTCTGAAGAACTGTTTTATTCTGCAATTCTTTTATACACAGCTTTGATAATGAAGGTATTTCTTTCAATGTACCTTAGCTAAATAAACTCAATAGTCGTTTATTTATTAATATATTTTATTGTATTTTATTTATTTGCTTATTTTAGTAGGAATCATTTTATTTGTATGAAATATACATTGCATATATAATTATCATTACTATCATATGTGATAAAGTGATGAACTGAGTAGCGGAGCTTAGCTGTAGCTTGTGACTGAAGTGATATTTATTCTAAATTTATAATTAAGAATTTCAATTAGGGCAAGCAATATGCATCATTTAGGTTCCTGCAGAAGCAAGTCCTAGCTGGACTGGCAAGAAATGATAGAAAACTTACATTGGGCTATAGTATTAACTACATGTATGTAGTATGCATATAGCTTGTAAACTATCACCAGTTATTAAACACAAATTAAATATTAGGTTATGAGTATTATTAGCTAGCAGAATGCGATATAAATTGAAATATTGAAGTTAGAGTAATTTATTATATTTTAAGTATACATTATTTAATGAAAACAATTTATTATATTTGAAATAAAAAATTCCTTAATAGAATAAATACACATTAACCAATCACATGGTGAGTTAGAGCAGGTCTATAAATGGGGGACTCACAATTTAGTATTAGTATTGGTATTGGTATTCTTTACTTCTTCTACTTCTTTATTTTTTAAAATAGTATTCAGTGTATTATTATAAGCCAGTAATATATTGTATTAAATTGTTAATTAGTTTCTATTTATTTATTTTTTTATTTTTTTTTTAAAAAGTATAAAGGATTATAAAATTTATTATGTTAAATAAGAATGTTTCCTTAAAACCAATTTGTTTCCTATTAGTTTTTTTTTTCCTATTTAAAACTTAATTCAAGTTCATTATAACTTATAAAGCATAAATCTGGAATAATATGGGTGAGAAGGTTAATGATGAAGAAACAGATAAAAGAGGAAAATATTTTTTTTCCCATGCTATTTAAAAAACTGTTATAATTATTTATATAAAACACTTTGGATTTTAAAATGGATATTGTTTAGAAATATCACTCCAAGAATTAACATGTTTGTGTATAATATTTTAAGAATTTTTAAAGATGATTATTTGGACAATAAAATTGCCTGGAAAAGACTGAAACTCAGTTTTTCCTTAAACTTAAAAAAGTATTCAAGAATGAATTTATAGTATAAAAATTATATCATTCTTTATTTATACTATTGACTGTATATTTTTAAAATTGCAGTAAATTTAAAAAAAAAAAATATATATTTATTTAAAAGTCTTGATAAACTTTCAGAAAATGGTAAAAATTAAAAGACAAATGTTATTATGGATATAAATTACTTTGTCAAGTTATTGTCAAAATACAAGAATATTTTGATATAATAAAAATCTTAATCTCTTAATTATATGTCAAAAGAAAATGAATGGATAATATAAATAAATATTATCAGGAATAAAATAAATAACCTTTGAGTACTTAAATATGAATTTATTAATTACTACAGATCTGCATTATGAAATAATAAATATATTTTTTTAAAAAAATGAAAAATGACTGTTTTCTGCTAGCGTACAAACTGCTTTTGAATGGCCGATGATGATGCATCTTTAAGTAGATGGAATTTACATGAATGGAAGTCAATGGAGCTTACTTATAGGGAGTATTTTTTAAGGAAGTCATATCACATTAATAACCGTTATCCTGTGAAAGCAGCATATAAAAGACTATTAAAAGTATTTTCAAGAACAGGATGAGCAGCAATTTTTCAGATTTTCTGCAATTCTAAAAGTTGAATATTGGAGTTATTTTTGTTTTATCCCTTCTCCCCCTTATGGTTATTTGCCTAAAAAAAATAGAGCTCTGTGCCAGAAAACTTTCAGACAATATACATTACATAGCAACCATGTAGGTTCCGATTGGAAGCCTTGAATTGTAATGAAGTACATTTTGTTGAACTTTATTGGGGAACAGACATGAATTGGAATTGCATAAATTTAGTTTTAAATATTATTTAAAGTATACCAACATTAGCATTAGAATTTATTGTATACGATAAGAAAGGTTACATTTAAAAAAAAAAAACAATTATATCAATGTTAACATTTTTAAAATTTTGTAATATTTTTCAAAAAAAAAAAAATATGTTTTTTTATATGCTAAATTGGACAGAAGACTTCAAAATAGTGATTTTACAAATAATAAAGTCAGTAGGTAATATAAAAATGTTTAATTATTATATGATGTATATTTTATTTTTTTATTTTTCTAGAGGTGTTTGGAATATTTTTTTGAGATATTGCTTTTATCATATGAATGTATGAACATGAGTATATGTGTTAATTACACAGAGAGATTTTTCTTTTTTATTATTATTCTGATATATAAGCTATGATTTTAAAAAAGGGATATACATACATTTTTATTACTTATATTACAAAGTTTAATATAATTTATTGATGCTCATAATTTTACATGATTCTTTACTGAATGAACCATCCTTTTTAAATATTTGAATATTGATTTTTCATTTGTATTTTTGTTGCTGAGTTTATGAATAAAGCCTTTTCTTATAGTAGTTCTGGATTGATAATGTCATATGCTAAATTAGTTCATTATTAGGAATATTGCTAGTTAATTTGTGATGTAGATTGTTAGATCTATTTTGGAGTTTTAATCAACAGTGACAAGGAAGTATATAAAGAAACCTTGGATGCCTTATATGTAGGATAGGTTAAGAAGATAGGAAAAATAGGGTAGTTTTATGCCAGTACGGTTAACATAGCCCTGTGTCTTGAACGTATTTTGTATGGGCAGTGTTTGATATTTTTGTATTTTAAAATGATATGTAAGGGCTGAATAAATAGCCTGGACTTTATTTTTGATGGTATTGGGTAAAAGTCATATCTATTCTTTCACACTGTTTCCATGTGGATTATTAAATATATTTTTATACTATTGAGTCTTTACTCACTTATTCCTTCATGTCCTATGCATTGTATACCTATCTTAATTTCAATAGTTATTACATCATGTAGCAATTTTATGAAAGAAAAATAATAAATAATTTGGATTGTTGTATCGTTTTGGTTTTTTTTTAAAAAAAGGAAGAAAGATATGTTTTTCTTGTTTGGAATAAGATGAATTACATGTGAAACTGAATGTAAATGCTCATGGTAAAGTAATAAAGAATCATAGTTATCTTTTAAATTTTTATCAAACTATTTTTGATGATAAAAGAAATTACAGATATTCATGATATTTTTCTATTTTTTATATATTTTGATTTTCCATAAACCAATGCATATTTTTAAAAGATGAAACATCGAAAAGAGCAACACAAATTATGATGAATGCTTATATTTTATGAAAATTATTTTTTATATATATTTAAAAAAACATGAAAGACATATAAGGATTTTGAGAATGATGCCAAGCAATAGTATCTAATATAACAACAACAATATTTTTTGGTTAAATTCAATTTACATTTTACTGAATGAACCTATAAAACATATTTTCAAATGAACATTATTTTAAGTATTTATAATTTTGTGTACATTTATTAAAGCCATATTACTATTTATTTAATTAGTAAATGATTTCATTAGACTATAAATTAACATTATATTTTATAATATGTATGATAAATAATGAATAAGCCAGAGTGAAGGCTTATTTACTTATTGTTTTTTTATAATCAAAATATGTAACTCACTCTTATTTTAGTTAATTTATATTTTGTTAAATTTTATTTAGTAAAACTTGTAAATATTGTAAATGGTTTTGTTTAATGGAAAGTGTAATAAATTTGTTAAACTTGTCTTTATAAATCTCTGTGTTATGTTGATTGATTTATTTACACAAATACATGATTAACAGAATCCAGAATATGTAATATAAAGAATATGTAGTATAAATAAAATTATTCATTTTTAAAAAAAAAAAAAATAATTATTCAGAATATGATATTTAAGTAATTTTTCTTTTACAATAATATTATTATAGTCATAACTGATCACATAATTTACTGCATAAATTTTAAAATTGTTTGTTGCCACATATTTCAGATTATCCCATATATTAAGATGCTACATGAGAAATAAAAGAATTATATTATTAATATTATTGTTATTATCGTTAGTTGTCATGGTATTAAATAATAGATAGGATTAATAATTATTTTATTAGGAGTAGGATTATTATTTATTATTATTGTTATTATTATTACTGGTTAGGTGTAGATAGGAATGATACAAAATTCCTTATCATACTTTGCTACAGATATTTTAAAATTAATTAGATTTATTTTTAAGAACCTGAGATAATTATAATTATATTTTTTAGTAAAACGGACTAAAATTTAATTTAGTAATATTATACTAAATTGATTATGTAAATAAGCATTTATTTTATATAGCGTATGTAAACAATTGTATTACAGTCAAATATCAGCCTTTCACGCTAATCGTGCATACGCTTTGCGAGTGTTAATAATAAATGAATACTTTCTCACCAATACAAGATACAATTGTTTAATGACGTTTAGTAAATTCTAGATAATTTCACCGGCGTTATTCATTCAGACATTATATATAGTAATTTAAAGTGACTGTTCCATCGTCACGCTTTCTTTGCCAGTACTTCAGATTTGCTCATGTATAAGCGTTTGAGTCATAGGAATAAGAGGATTCCCCTTTATTCCTGCATAAATACTATATCTTGTATTGGTGAGAATGTATTCATTTATTATTAACACTTGCAAAACGTATGCACAATTAGCGTGAAAGGCTGATATTTGACTGTAATAAATTGATTATGGTTATTTTTAATGTCTTAAGAATACTATGAAATTATTATTATTTGAAATAATGGTGGGGGTGTTAGTGTTATGCCATTAAGATTGTATCCTCTGGGATATTGGTTCAATGTAATTCTTTACTGCTTTACCTACACTAAACTGTCTCATGATTTTATTACTATTTGATAGATTTTATTTTCATGAATAGAACCATATATTATTTATTAATTAATTAGAACTAGTTGAATGGGAGAAATTTGTAACATGATATCTTTATTATTTATTATGTCAAGATTTCAAGTATTTTAGACAAGCATTATTATTTTATTTGAGCTAATTTTATTTTTCCATTATCTATGGACCTGAAGGTGAGGGTACAATATATAATTTATTTCCTATCAAGTCAAGTTATCATTTTTTAAAAATGCTTCATTGTCTTATCAGTAAATTATTAAATATAGTTTCAAATGATTACTAATATTATGAAGTCTGTTCAATGTATTCTATAATGGAATAAATAAATTTGTACCATGTTGGTAAATTCATATAAAGCTTCATGAACACTTGGAAATTGATGGAGAAAAACATAAGTTATCTTATTAATGTACTACTAATAATGAGCCGATATCAGAAATGGAGACATATAGAAAGAAAAGCATACATAGGAATCGTAAAAACTCTATATTTATTTATGTTTATGCATATGTTGAAAATATAGTTTTATTTGATATTAGGGATGAATTCTCAAAAATATAAACTTTTATGGGATTTGTGTATCCATTTTATTTTGACGATAATCAATAGGAATTTTTTATAAAAAGTTACCTCTCATTTAAAAGAATATAAATTAACAATAATGTTTTGCAAGTCAACAAATGTGTGAAAATGAACTTTATATTTAAGCATATTTTTCACCTTTTATCTATAAATGCGTTATTTACAATATGCCTGCTACTAATAATTTTTAAAGAATGAATGAATATTAAATATTGATTAAATGATATGCAAATAAAGATGAAGTTTTTTAAATCTAGTATAAGAAGTTTTTCATTATTATTCTAAAGAAGGAGACAACTCTTAATATTAATTTAAAATGTTAATATTATACTCTGAAATAAATATGTCGGGATTTAGTCTAGCTGTCTGTGGTAAAGCTAAAGATTATAAGCCATATTTACTCCACTTTGAACCACTTATCAAAGGAAGGTTTTATTTTTACTGTGTTTTAAAGTGTTTTTTTTTCTTAAATATTAAAAGAACTGTAAAATTACAAAAATATGCGGTGACAATTGATTAACTTTATCGAAGAGAAAATAATTTTTGTCATGTCTAATTTTCAATCTCATTTTGTAAGTTGGGAGGAGGAAAAAAATATATTTTAATAAATGAATTGACTGTTCAAACTTCTGTTTAAACTTACGTTTCAGGATCTGTTTTGGTAAAAGAAAATTATCTTCTAATAATTCTATTTTTGGGGGATTGTTATATTTAAAAAAAAAGTGCGTTTAATATTTTATATTTATCATTTTGAATTCTAATAGGTATTATATATGTGGGTATATTATAATTTAGTATATAATAGAGTTATCTATATTTTAAAATATATTGAAAGTGTGGTAAATGATGAGTTATTTTCAAAATGGAACACCGCTGGACAAGTATTATTGAATTATGACGTTTATTGGTAATTTTATTGTTTGTTTTAATATATGCTTATTTAGTTTGTTTAATATTATTCTACTCTGAATTTAAACAAAGATAAAACAACCTACAGAGTTTTTTGTGAAAAATTATTCCTCATATCTTGCAAATTGCTATTTTAAAGTTATAATGATTATATGCTTCGAAATGAAAGGTGTTATTCGGTGATTAATTAGTAGTACAGTCACAACTTTTTTTTTATATTTTAGATGATGAATTATTTTATGAAATTTACATATGTTATGTTTTTGCTCTGTTTGTATGTTATTATCAATTATGTTATGCTAGTACATTCTGGTGATGTTAGAGTATATCATCCTACTAATGAGCATTTATTAATTTTTGTGGTGAAATTTTGTGGTTTTAGAACTGATAACCATTTCAGCTATTTTATAAAATGTATTAAGATATCATATATTTAGTTTACTGCTTGTATGTGTTTTTGTGTTTAAACCTAAGAATTTATTGACAAATGTAACTGCTTGGGTTTACATGGGTATTGGGCCATTATATTTTATTCTCATAATACATAGTGTAAGTAGTAGGGAGAACATAGGTCATCTAGTCATGAATACAGATGGGTCAGTTGATATAATTCCCATGAAATTCTTATATCCAGATTATTAAAATGCTTTTATAAAGAGCATGGTTTCAGACATCATATCTAATATAGTAGTGATATATATTTCAAGATCTTGAGAAAAGTTATTCCATCTACATAAGATTGTATATGTTTATGGAAACTAAATTTAAGATTTATGACTTCTAGGAGTATAAAGTTGTTAGTATTATGAATGTTAGTTAGTATCATACATAAGCAAAATTTAATAATAATAGCTTAAGTATTTCCAAGTGGATAATCATGATTTTGCTAAATAATCCTGAGAGCAATGGAAAAAGATCATTAAATTGAAATTAATTTTGAAAGATTTTTAATAATTGATATTTGAAAACCAGGCACTCTTCACAAACCTGGGAGCTTAATTGTAAGTATAGAGGATTTGAACTCAGATTTTCAAGCACCCTTCAACTATCCACACTATCTAATACAACTGATACACATGACCACACACATGTAGAAAGATTAATAATCACAGATATATGTATTTCATGTGAAAACAGCACTCATCAATTGGTCCAGATTATCATCTCTCACACATATATATAATCAATGCTCAGTTTATATTAAGATAGCAAATCTTCATACTTTAATGAACAGGCTTCAATCCACTGCAACCTCCAACTTTTCAGCCATCCATATCATTGAAAATCTGGTGATGAAAACTCAAATCCCTCGCTGATGCTAATATTATTGTCATGCCCATGTTGACCTGAAGTCACTCTAACCCCTGATGCATAGGACAGTATCCATTAAATATACTGTCCTATACATCAGGGGTCAGAGTGACTTCAGGTCAACATGGGCATGGCAATAATATTAGCATCAGCATGGGATTTGAGTTTTCATCATCAGATTTTCAATGATATGAATGGCTGAAAAGTTGGAGGTTGCAGTGGATTGAAGCCTGTCCATTAAAGTATGAAGATTTGCTATCTTAATATAAACTAAGCATTGATTATATATATATATATATGTGTGTGTGTGTGTGTGTGTGTGATGATAATCTGGGCCAACTGATGAGTGCTGGTTTCACATGAAATATGTATATCTGTGATTATTAATCTTTTCTACATGTGTGTGGTCATGTGTATCAGTTGTATGAGATAGTGTTGATAGTTGAAGGGTGCTTGAAAATCTGAGTTCAAATCCTCTATAATAATTGATATTTTAAGAAAAATAGGATTTGTTAGAAAAAGGATTAAATATGAGTAATTTCTGTAAGCTAATTTTAATGCGAGATATGACATAAGATATTGTTTAGTTCAAAATTCTTGGTTATTTTACATATATAAAATACTATTTTAAAATTTACATTTTAAGAAATTTAATTATTGCCATGTAATAAGTAGTCAATTAAAATAACATATATTTTTAAGTATTTTCTGATTAACTCAGTAAAGTAACCATTTATTATTATGGAAAAAGTAAAACTTTCTTTTCATTAAAGTGAATAGTAATTTATAAAATCACAAAAGGTATAACAATATTTTATATTGTTAGTTTTGCTTCATTTAAAGTAAAAAAAAAACACAACAAGATATAATATGATACTTTAAATTATACCAGCTGTAATTCAAATATTTGCCCACTATGACCTATAGTGTTATTAAGAAATAATTATAGTTTTATTACAAATGATTAAATAAATTCATTTTGGATAGATGTATGTATTAACAATTTGTCATCTTGTTCATTATAACTGGAAAATTTGTAAATATAAAACAATGTAATTGGAATTTGTAAATAGTCACTTTAATTGAAAATTACTTATATTTTGGGTATTGTATAATAAAATTTAAATATTGATTTGTAATATTTAAATATATTTTTTGTAAATAAACTGATTTTTGTAGAATTTAAAATTGTGCAGTTTGTCATTATTTATGTTTCCATATTTTTATTTATTATTCATTACAGCACTGATTAAATTCAATATTTAGTTTATTGCACACTTATAATAAATCATTCTATTTAATAAGCATATTACATTGATGGAAATTATTATTTTTCTCAAGAAGTATATGGAAATTGGTTCATAAATTATAATAGATCCCAAAAAAACTATTGAGTAAATCCAAATTGATTTAATTATGCACAAGATTTAGCATTTTCAATGGCCACATACATTCATTTTATAGTAAACATAAGACTTTTAGTTGTTTATTTTGATGTAATAACACTCATTACTGTTATTATTAGAATTATTTTGTATTTAAATACAGAACTTATTATTATTTTAAAATGTGTAAGCAGAGATATACTTGGACATCCATATGCGAATTTCTTTACTAAAGAAAATAATAAACCTTACTTAAGTATCTGCATTATCATATTAGTCATACTATATTTTAAAATATTAAAGATTAGTATTATTATCATGAGCGATGATTTCTGAGTATTTTAATAATCCAAATTATATTTTATTATATTTCTTAAATTATAAAAGACTTTTCTGAAATGAATTCAAAACCTTATAAGACCTAAAGTCATTATTTTTTTCAGTTTAGTTATCATATTGCAGAACAATGTTGTTATAGTTTGTTTAATAATGTTATTACTTTACATTTTTTCTATTTTTGTCTGGATTATTGGACGACTACAAAATTGACATTTGTTATCCAATATCCTATGCTTGATTCATTCTGTAATATGATATCGGTAATATAAAGATTAAAATATTATAAAGATTTAGATCAATATTTACTTCAAATTAATATTAGAATATAAATTTATTCCTATAATAAATTTTAATATTATTATTCTTAAATATTTAGTTGGAATATTATTTTAGCTTTATTTAAACAGTTTTTTTTTTTTTTTTATAGTTAGTCATAGAGATATTATTGTAATTCTTAAATGGGTTAAAATTCAATGGTATTCATATGCTGTCAAGTATGTGTCTTTGATACTTATTTGACTTTAAGGCAGTCTGAACACCATAGCATAGGAACATACTCTCATGAGTCAATTTCTTATTATTACTATTATTATTATGAGCTAGGAAATTATTAATTCATCATTAATTATTTATTTAAGCAGTTTTGAAATCAGTAGTTATTATTCAATTATATTATTGAGTAGTCATCGGTTAGCACACCACTTAATGGCACTGATTCCATGCAAAGCACAGAAATATGTCATTTGTACAGCCAAAGTTACAATCTATATAACAGTTCAGTTCATATTAGCCATTTCAGGCCAAAATGCCACCACACACAAATATTTCCGGACCACCTATGTGTTTCACAAGACTATGCAAATAGTGCACACTTCACAGATCACTACATTATTATGTGAGGGTGTATAGAATTCAACTGACCATAACTCTTTTCATGTGCATTGAAGTAACAATCCTTCACAAGACCTGAGATAGCATTACATACTAATAATTGTAAGCCTGTCTCCGCAAATGGCTACACATTTTTAATGAGAAACCAATTGCAAAATTGTCCCAGCATCAATTCACAGAATTTACGTGAAAAGGCATGGTTGAATGAGAACAGCTATGAGTCTACTCAAGTAGCAGTCATTTGTCATTGTTTTTAAAATAATAAGCTTAGTTTGATCAGATGGCAATACCATCATGCTGAAATGTATAATATAATATTAAAATGGAACTAATTACATTTTATTAAATAATGTATTTTCCTATTTTTTTTAAAATACCTCATTGTTTTTGGAAATCATAAGCATTGTTTGATCATAGTAGTGCATCTTTTAGCCAATCCTTTGGATCATAAAAAAGCCATCTGTCCCCGTCCTTCACATTCCAGAAGTAGGCAGTGACATGTCTAACATAATAATAGGTGCTTTGTTTGATCAGAGTAGTGAATCTTTTGGCCGATACTTCAGATCGTCAAAACAATCGGTCCTCCCCTACACATTTCAAATGTACACGCTGACACAACTAATGTAATTTAGAAAATAATGTCCCCCCCCAAAAAAAAAAAAAAAAAAAAAATGAAGTTTTTAAGAAAAAAATGTTTCAAAGAAAAATAAATGTAAATCCCTATTAAAAAAAAAGAAATACCTGAAAACATTATATTTATTTATTTTTGAATAAATAATTAAAATACTGTAAATCAGCCTGGGAACATTATATCTATTTGTTTTTGACTAGCAACAGCACTATCAAGTTTTATGCAGTGGCAAATCGATGATTACTGATTATTGCTTTCATATTTTTTGGTGTTATTTTGCTGCTTCCCTTTGATCGGTGTGCCATCATTTTTAGGGTGACAATATTGTAACCTTACCCAGCAGAAGAATCATAAATAAAGATGACCAGAAAAGAGATAGGTAGAGATATATACAAAACAAATAGGTATCTGATGAAATGTTTACCCAGGTACCAATTGCAACCATAACCATTATATATAGTGCCCATCTGAGATCGTCATCACTTAATAAATGCTCAGTCCATGGATGAAGTAAGTTAATAAAATTTTCCAAAATAAAAATATAATACTAATCTGTTAAATTATAAATAGTGTGCTATCATTTTGAAGCTCAATACATATTTCACAAATAAATTAATGACAAATTATTAAAATTGAAATCACCTTTCCTTCACAGACCCACATAGCTATGTGATCTCTTCTGGCAACTACAATAATATTATTTCTGTAATTATGTGGTTTAAAATAATAGAAATGGATAGGTAATCCAGGCAGAGAATTCAGAAATTTAAACTACTAAAAAATATTAAAGTTTCTTATTTCCTAAATAAAAGAAGAGGAGAAATTTCCACTCACCCCTCCCTTACAAACAAATTAATTATTTCTTCATTCTCTGCTCCAAATTAATTATTTCTTCATTCTCTGCATCGATCACCCTCCACAGTTACAATAATTTACTCTTAAATGTTTGTGTTTACATTCTTAGTCACCTCTACCAAAAACATGACTCTTCAATACCATTTTGTACACATAGAAGTGGAATATATATTTTCTGAACTCCATGACTCTTAACTGTTGTAGAATTCTAGATTATAAATACCTCGTTCTCAGGGAGTTAACATGTGGTGAGGAGCAACATATAATTATTTTTAAATCCATTGTCAACACCTGGACATTATTCCAGTGAATACAAATTGGAATAGACATATACTCATTTCATTCTAATGTCTAGGTGAACTAAAGCTAACAATACAACTTATAATACTACTAATAAATATTATTAACTGATCAATAGTTAATTAAATAAAATACTTATTTCAATAAATTTCTAATATAATTTATCAACTGGGATGGCATCCAAATATTAGAAGTGGAGAAAAGTTTTTATATCCAATGACAGCATTAGTCAAAGTACAATGATTTAAATAATCAAATATTCCATCTACAATCAAACCATTCTCTCAAACATTTGCAATAATTATTATGTTTTAGCACATATGTTGTTACTTTATTATATCTTTATTTAGCAAACCTGAAATTCTCTCTGCCATGATGGCACATCGTTCACAAACAATATACATAATTAATTATATCTGGCTGTACAATTATCAATTATTTATTTAAGAACTATTTTGCTTCCCACACTCATTATATACAGATGATTTTAAATGTAATAGTGTTTTAAATGCCCATCTTTTATGTCTTGTAATATATATATATATATATATATATATATATATATATATATATATATATATATATATATATATATATAGTTAGTAGTTCTTTTTCCTTTAAATATCAGTAAAATATCTAATGAACAATATTGACCCATATATATATATATATATATATATATATATATATATATATATATATATATATATATATATATATATATATATATATATATATTGTAATGGGCACAGACATTGTTACATTGTTTTTTTATTAGTAAACATGAAAAAAAATAAAAGTTCGCATTTTTTTTTAGGTTCAAATGCCTAGTGGTGCCCTGTAGTGCAGATTACATTAAGGCCTTTCTCCGAGTCATTATAACACTGTGCCCAACATGGGGCTTTATTATAATGACTCAGAGAATAGCCTCAACATAATCAGCACTACAGGGTGCCACTAGCATTTGAACCTAGAAAATTTATAAAGTAGGCAGATACATAAGTCAAAATTTTTTTTTTTAATTTTGTTTTATATATTTGGATTCTGGTCGTTAGCCCATTGTCACTAGCTCAGTGGAATAGCAGAGATTTATATTTCACAAATTCTTATCTAAGAATATTTTTTTTTAAAAAAAGCATAAAATAAGCCATTTCCAGTAATTATTTACACAAACATTTATTAACACACATATAAATTTTGAATCATTTTAACATTACTTTTACTTTATAATTTTAACTTGATTTTAGAATTTGATTTTACATTTTAATTTTTATAAGTTTACATTTTAAATTTTAAAAGTTCGCACAGATGGATTTATAAAATGTGTTTTTAATGTTGAGTATAGATCGCTCACATAGATTACACGGTCAAAAACATTTCAAAATAAACATAAACGATCAAAATATAAAGACATTGATGTAAATGCAGAGGGAATTTATAAGAGACCCAATGACATTCAACATAAGATGCCACAAGACACCAATAACTTAAAAGACATCTGGCATAAACACATCTTAGATACTCACCATAAGATTTCAGTATTTACCGAATGTCTATACATTTTGATCAAATACGAAAAACAAAAACATAATTAACCGGTAATGAACCCACGCAAGCATCTATACCCAACTCAAATTTAATGCATTTTTATTTAAAGTGTCGAGTATGAATAGACTACATAGATTTGCATTTGAAAAGAAATATTCTAGCCTTGTTTAACCTTAGGCCAAAAGTTCGCAGTCAAAACAACTTCAATCCATCTGATATATTGATGTATTCAATGTAATACAACTATGACAGAACAAATAGGTTTAGAGAAGAAATTGCCTTTCATCAGATAGGAATATTACATCTAACTGACAATAAGAGCAATAAAAAAAAACTCCATAGGAAAAGACTGTGGTCATTTTGCCGATTTACGATCGCAATCCATAGGCAAAAAAAAAGTGTGCAGCATGAAAAGCGATTCTGCCCATGGAGAATCTCATACTACATCTACTAATTACACCAATACATCCAATCCATTGACCTAATTCAACTACAAACAAATAACCTAAGATTACCCTCCCCTAATATAACTTTACAAATCTATATAGCCATTCACGCCCGACTTAAGTTTAATATTTATATAATTTAATTTATCGCTAAACAAAAATCATAAATAAAACTTAAAGAACAAAAAAATAAATGGAAATGATTTTACAAAAAAGAAATACATCCAATAAAATTATAACTAATTAATAAATAATTTAGTTTGGTCAGATAGGAATCTAATTCTATAAATTAAATACTAAGAAAGTTTATATTTTAAAGTTCTTGGTGTTTTCAAATTAATCTTCATTTAAGTTCATAACATAATTATGGTTTTAGAAATGTTCATTAGTTGTCTGTTGCTTGCCGTGTGGAATCCAGCGTTAAATCCACGATGATCCCGTGGTCCTCAATATAGGAAAAGTGATGTTCATTTTCCTATTTTTATAACAACTTAAGAAATTGAAAGTGCATCTTTCAATCCCTTTGTCATCTACTCTCTGACTTAACACATCTCAGTCCTCTTGTAATAATTAACTAATAATTTTCAACCTTTTCTTTTTATATTAATTTTAAGGATTCAATTGACATTATATCATCGATGTGATGGACATTTTGCTGAAGTCCGATTCCATTGTTGTTCTCTCCTATCTGATTTTTGCTTATACATTTTAAATGCCCAAGGGCGAGTTTATATTTAACTAATTAAAACAATCATTTCCATTTTTCAATAACACCAATTAATTTATTTTGCAAACTTAAAGATATATTTTTATCTCTAAATCTTTTTTAAGAAAGATTTAGTTTTTCTATTTTAATAAAGCTTTATTTTAATAATTTTTTTATCTGTGAGATTTTATATATATATAAGTTTAAGGTGATTTTTTTAATTTCTAATTTTTAATTCTTAAAAAAGATTTTATTGGCAAACTTTTATTTTTTTCATGTTTACTAATAAAAAAATAATGTAATGTCATATGTGCCCAATTACATATCAATAAATTTGCTTAAAAAAATGAACAAAAAAATACTTAGGGTTAGTAATTATGGTACATGATTAACAAAACTTACAAAACTTTCGGTTAGTATAAAGACTATATATAAAAAAAAACATTTACTATCACTTTTTTAAGGACCATTTACGTCTACACCTCCTCCTCCCAGTAATTCTATTTTCTTATACATTTTGTTTTTAACACAGCATGATAAGCAAATTTTATAAAGTTATTTATTTAAGAAGCTTGCATTGAGGTAAATATGTTTTAAAAATAATGGGTTTAAACATGTATATTTGCAGTACAATTATAAATACCACCAACTTATTTATGACTCATTGAAATGCATACATAGAGTTACACTGAAGTAATTCCCAAAGGTACTCATTGTTAGGTACCACATTTCAATCATAAACTTACGTGGCTGTGTGTGCACCTATACATGCTAAAGCATAATATATATTAATAAAAAAACATATTAATTGCAACCTTTTGACTTTCTTTTTAACAAAAAATTACTTTTAAAATTATTTATACTTTCTCGTGTTTTAATATATGTGTTATTCCTTTCTGGCAGTGCTTTTATAAGATTTAACGTATACAGTAGATAAAAACATTTCATTAAAAAAATTTGCTCAGGGCATTTGTGGTTTATTAAAAATTGGCCCAGGTTGGGAAGCCAGTTATAATGACTTGGAATGAAAGTGAAATCGAATCTAACCACAATCTGCACTTCAAGGGCACCATCTAGGCATTTAAGCCTACAAAAATTTATAAAGTGGGCAGATACATGCTGTTAAGATTCCACTTTATTTAAATATTCAGATTGTTAGCCCAAGTCACTTGCTCATGGAGATGGAGATATAATAAATAACTTGTTTAGTTTCTTTTTAAATATATATATAAAAAATAAAAGCCACTGAAAGTAATTAACAAACAAACATTTATTAACACACATATAAATAACTTTTGAGGAATACATTTAACATTTTATTTTTTATATTAACTTTTCATTTTAAATAGATTGCAATAATGAATTTAATATTTATTTAGATTGTCAAGTAGGAATAGACTATATAGATTGTATTTGAAAGAAAATGTTCTATCCCTTATTTAACCTTAGGCCAAAAAGTTTGCAGTCAAACCAGTGTCAATCCATCTGATATATTTATGTATTCGATGTAGCATGACAATACAACAGCACATATATACTATACTGTCAGGAATGAACACCTGAACAGTATAGTTAGAGAAGACATTGACTCTTGACCAATACAGGATTGTTACATCTGAATGGCAAGAAGAAAAATAAAATTAAAACTCCATAGGAAGGGACCATGGTCATTATTATCCTCTTACAATCCCATCCATTGACAAAGGGTTTGTGTGGTGTATACTGTGATTCTGCATGTAGTGAAACTCATACTACATCTACTAATTACACAAATATATCCAGTCCATTGACCTAATTCAACTATGAAACAAATAACCTAAGATTACCCTCCCTTAATATAAATTTACAAAACATATAGCCATTCATGTCAGACTTAAATTTAACATTTAGATATGTTCTCATAGATAAATTTTATAAAATTTGTTTTAGAATGTTGAGTATAGATTGGCTGCACAGATTCTATGGTTAAAACATTCCAAAATAAACATAACCGATCAAAATACAAAGTCATTGATAATGTTGATTGCATAGGGAATACACAAAACCAATAGCATTTATCATAAGCTGTCACCGTGATATCACTTACTTATATATTCTAATCAAATGTGAAAACCACAACATAATCAACCGGTAACGAATCTATGCAACATCTATACCTAACTTTAAATTTCCTCATTTAAAATTTAAACAGTAAATATTAATACAAATAAAATAATACATGGAAATGGATTTTTTTATCAAGTAAGAACATATAAAATTAAACATTATTAATTGATTTGAAACTTACAAAAATCAGATAAGAGTCCTTTCAAAGATTTAGGTTAGCTTGTTTATTAAGCTTGTCAGCTCTTGGTGAAAGTTCCTTAGTGGTAAATTTACTGGTTTTAACAATTGTTTCAGTGGTCATTTAGCTTATGGGAGAAGAGCTCCCAGTTCCTGGTGTTACTTTCCATGGAGTCTTTATTTGAAAAACTGCTATGATGTTATGGAGGTAGCATTAGCTGTTTCCATTCTGGTATCACAGTCTTTTCATTTTTTAAAATAAGTGAGAGTGAGCGACAAGTGCGTCTTGTTGCTCATCTCACTAAATTAAACTGGAAACTTTTGTTATAATGACTCAGAAAAGACCTTAGCGTAATCTGCACTACAGGGTGCCACTCAGGAATTTGAAACTGAAGGAAATTTATAAAGTATGGCTAGATACACATGTCCGAAACTGAGTTTTTTATTTGTATTTCATATATTTTGATTTTGGTAACATTGTTAGCCCAATTGTCTCTTCAGCTCAGAGGAATAGGAGAGAGATTTATATTTCTAAAATTTTTATCTAACAATATTTTTTGTAAAAAAGAAGCCAATAAGCCACTGCCAGTAATTATACACACAAACATTTATTAATTTGTATCTAAATTTTGAATCATTTTAACATTACTTTTACTTTATAATTCTTAAGTTGATTTTAGAATTTGATTTTGCATTTTAACTTTTATAAGTTTACATTTTAAATTTCATAAGTTCTTTATAGATGGATTTGTAAAATGTGTTTTTAATGTTAATTATAGATTGGATTTTTTAAATTATGGTCAAAACCATTTAAAATAAGCATTAAATATCAAACTGCTGAAGTCATGATGGAAACACAGAGGGTAATTTATAAGAGACCCAATGGCATTCATCATAAGATGCTACAAGACACCAATAACTTAAAAGACATCTGCCATAAATACATCTTAGATACTCACCATAAGGTATCATTATTTACTGAATGTCTATACATTTGGATCAAATATGAAAACCAAAAACATAATTAACCAGTACTGAACCCATGCAAGCGTAAATACCCAACTCGAATTTAATGCATTTTTATTTAAAGTGTCGAGTATGAATAGACTACATATGGGATTTGTATTTG